>JAZHYW010065187.1:0-11443 GCA_037355805.1 Ixodes ricinus | reverse complement strand
CGGCGATACGGCTGATGCTGTCTCACAAGCGTTACTATCCGGATGATCCAGAGCGACCTCTTGCGCAAAAGTGGTATAAAGTCCTCATTCCTTCATGTTTTCACCATGCTTGCGCCAGCGACGCACAGAGCCCGAAGTCGTTGGAAAGCAGCCGCACGTCACGTGGCTACCGCGCACCGAACAAGCTCGGTTTACTAAGCTCTGGCGCGTTGCCATCTTGCCAACGACCACGTCAAGGCTTTTGTGAGGTCACGTGACGAGCGGTCGCTATTTGCGTATGAGCATGGCAGGCAACCGGGGCAGCTGCCGCCGGCTCCCGGTTTATCACTCTTAAGCGGGCTCATCATGCAGAGATTCCGCCGCCCAAATCACTGCCGCTAGCGGCGCGGCGGCGCGGATCGCGAGGTTTCGTTACATGAGGCACTTTCTGCCGTTGCGGTAATGCTGCCGTACTTGCTTGCAGCTAACCGGAATGGACACAGTCGGTTACAGCGGCTTCTCAACAACAATGGTTACAATGCCTCCAGTTTTCAGCTTCTCCTTTAATTATCACGCTTAATAGAAGCAAACAAAAAGTGTTTAAAATACTGAACAAACCTTTGGTCTTATTTGTTTGTGCAGTGTTCTGTTGCCTCTGTTCCGATTTCAATGCCCTTGACATTTGCTGAATAATTCAAATGGTTAAACAGTGTAAAAAGCGTTAGAGCCCGCAGAGGTGCGGTGGTTTCCCTACCGGTTTGTCTCGATCACTTTCACGGCCTCAGTCACCTCCTTCCCGGAAGTTTCTCTTTGGCCCTATTGTTCCTAAATTATTTGAGCCGCTTGCGTCCCAAAGAGCCTCTACGCCTGACACCTTCACTCATAAGCAGTTCATTGAACTGCTGCGCGACACATTTGGTCCTACTTGTTGTGACGATTAGTGCTGGAAAAGACACGTCAATCGTCGTCGCAGTTCTTCCTCCTCTTCTTCTTTTGTTTTGTCTCCGGCGCTCGCTCAAGGTTACGCCTCAACCAGCGCTCTTGCACTCTCGCCAAGGTTCGTTACTCAGTCGAAGAAAGTAAAAAAAAAGCCTTTAGTACGTAATTCCTTGAGAAAAATTCCGAGGAAGGGGCCGGCAGCGCCTCTCTTCCATAATCTCCCTAATGCTGCCGAACAGTTCCGACGCGACTGCTGGAAGCAAAGAAGCTCAGGCCCGCTCGGAAAAAGAGAGCACGCAAACCAGTCGGCAGCACTTACCTGCTTGTCGATAGCGCTTCGCGAACGTAGAAACGCCGCCGTCCTGTGCAGCCAGCTTCCTGCAGTGTTTCGCTCCTGTATCGGCGGCGATGGTTCCCGCCGCGTGCTGTGAGCGGCCAGCTGGGAAGCTGCCGCTCTGCCGCGGCGGCGAAAATTTCAACCCGTGGTGGAACCGCGCGTCTCGCCGCATTTGCTGAGCCAGAGCGCGCCGCGACGGCAGAAACTGCGCCGCCTCTGGGGCCAAAATCGCTGCATGTGAAACCCGCTGAAGCTTGCTTTAGATTACAGAACCGTTTTGGTTAACGAAGCAAAGAACGAGAGAAGAAACAAAGGCCAAAGAGCAGAGCGCGCGGCAGATCGCGCGCCTGGCGCGTATCGTTCCGGCAGCGTCGGAGGAAGCCTGGGAGATGCGGCCACATGCAGTACTCAGGCATAGAAGGAACAACACGAAGGAGTGGCATAAGGTTGAGACTGACCGGAACTCAACATAACACTGTGCAGTAGATGAAGGGGAAGGAGCAATGTAGTGGCGTGGATGCACCGCTACAGTTGCCTCTACCGTCAACAGAAGGTGAGAAGGTGGAAAGAGGTCACCGCCGCATTATCACGTACCGTAAACCAGTAAGGCCAACTGCAAAGCCCCATAACCGAGAGGTGACTCTAGTGTTGCCGAGGTGATGCAGTGGCGTTACGTCAAGCTGGCCAGAGAAGAAAAGGGATGTATCCCGGGGAAGCTGCTGTCGCTTTCGCATTCAGGAAGAATTGTCTGTCAGTCGAGGGAGTACCCTTTTGTGCAGGAGCTGGTGGTGCCTACATCAACGCCTATATCCAGGTTCGTCATGGTGGCGCGTCGAACTCACCCAGGCATCACTATAGAACGAGGCAGACAACCGGTGGGAACAGTATTAATGGCCCGGGACGGATGACGACGTGGCGAACAGCCATCAGGAGCCGTGCGGTATGGAAGGCATCAGACAAATCTGCAAGGCTGCTGCAGCCCTATACTGGCCAGTGCGGCGTTCCAGCAAGCGTGAGGTGAACCTTTACAGTGGTGATGCAGGTCCAACGGAACGGGCACCTCCTGGCGTGCAGGTTCGCGGTAATGCGTGGCGACTATCAGAACAAATGGTCAGGAGGTCTGTTTTGCGTCGTCAGGTAGCGCCTGCGTTTGTGGTAGAAAGCGTTAACGGGCTGAGTCCCGACAGATTTAAAAATGCTGTTCGTTTTTTGCAGGCGGGTAGGCGAGTAGGAAACGCAAAACGGTATCGCATATTTGAGATATCGTTGCCAAAGAGTACTGCCCAGTGGTACGTTCATGTCTTCGACCTGTTCCCGGTAGAACGTTTCCGTTTGTACGTTCCTGCGTTCGACCCGCGCGCTGGTCCCCAACGACCTTCTCGTTTTCATCTTTTCCCACTTCGCCTCATCCCGGAAACGACCTTCCTGCTCTCTCTTCATTGTCTACGTTTACATGAATGCGATTGCAGCAGCATCGAATTGAGCAGGGACCAATCGCACGCAGCCTGTCTTCCGACTTCTTTGTCTTCTACCCATCTGCCACCAATCAAAACATAGTCAAATCTCGATTCGATGCGCAACGCACTTGAAACCATGTGGACCAACTGTTATCTGACATACTTGAAACAGCACCTGGCAAGAAAAGACAAAGAACATCCAGAAAGGCGGGCCCTCCAGGTCATTGGAGACGTCACCATCTCAGATTTGTCAAGAAAAGTACGTGAACAAGGACCAAAGTTTGCTCTGCCACCTCGCTGCAACCCATCGACAAGGTGGCCCTCTCAGAAATATTGCATCCAAGGCTGATGTTGAAAACGCTACACAAATAATCAACGAGGAATCGATTGCATCGCGAACCAAAGAAGCTCTAGCAACTGCAGGTATGAGCTTTCGTCCAACACAGGACTAATTAGCAAAGATCTTAATTTATGCGTTTCCGACAAAGAAGGCGGATTCGTTGTTTAGATTCAGCCATATAACGAGAAAGCTTCGGCCGTCATGGCAAAGAACTTCATCGATGTGGACGCAAAGAAACAAAAAAGCAAAACAAGCAGTTCTAAAAGCTCCGTACAACAACAACTTGAACAGTCTCTGCACAAAAATAAGACAAACCAAGAAAGGACTTCCTAACTGCAGGTTTCTTCTCCGCGAAAACTCACAAAGAAGGGTATACCGTTTAGGGCCATTGTGTCGGAAAAGAAACCTGGCAAATCCATCTGTCGACGTTTTTATCCACTCGCCTATCCCTTGATACAATCGGATGATCCATACAAAATTAGAATTCAGAACATTGATTACATATCTTCAAGAAAATGGAGCCGGTGTCACATCTGTGATTTTCAATAGATATTCAAGACATGTATTATTCGATTCCGCACACATACTTATGTCGATTCTCATCTACAATTGAGAAGCAAGGCACCACACTTTCAGAACGCCGCAGAAATAAATGTAGACACATTTATAGCACTATTAGGCGTATATCTAAACTCGACAGTGGTAGTACATCAAGATCAACATATGGTGCAAAGAAGTGGAGTACGCATTGGATCTCGAGCGGCGCCAAAAATGCTTATAGATGTTGTACCTGGCGGTATGCGGCAGGATCATCGAAGACAACCTGACATACGAGCTGTCAAGGCGATTTTCCGTTACGTGGACGACGTCCTCTAATACTAAGTGCCACGGAGACAGACGACCAAATAAACGGATCCAGAGATACAGTTCTTAGATGCTTCAAGAAAGTTGCCCCGACTTGGTTTTCACTTACGAATCACCTGTCGACAACAATATAAAATTTCTAGATCTCACGTTGACTTTCAATCAAGAACACGTGCTGGAGGTACGAGACCCCGTGATCAGCAAAAGATTTATGCCGTTCACATCTGGACACTCGAAAACCATCAAGAGAAGTGTCGAGCAAGGCTCTGATCTCTGCCCTACTCAAATCGTATGAACACCAAACAGGCAAAGCTTGAAAAACAGATGCTGCCCTACGAGATTCGAGTATCCCATTAGTCTAATGGTACCAGTATGTGAGAACATCTGTAAGAACTTAAGCATAAAGAGCTGCAGGAGAACGGAACGCAGACAAAACTCGAAGGAAGATTGTGGTGCTACCTTACATTCATGGAATTACGCTCAAATTAAAAAGATTGCAGCAAGAAATGACGTTCAAGTAGTATCCTCCGCGCCCAACAAAGCTCTACTCTATGTGCAGTGAAGTAAACCAAAGAAGACAAGAAGAATGCAACACGCGCCACGGAGCGCAGCAGTATCTCTATGCACTACGGAGTGGTGTACCACATTCCCCTGTTCAGGAAATGCTACATCGGCCAAACGGGCCGATGTATCAACGACAGAGCCCCGTGAACATGCAGCGTCACTAAAGGGGACAGCGGCAGGACACCTGGCAGCTCATTGGAGCGCATGCGGTGCAGGTAGCTTTTAGCAGCACCACCATTCTCGCCAGAAACAACAATCCTCATACACGCGAGATGCCGAGGCGCTGCCATTGAGGCACGCGAAGGGTTGCGTAGCACCCGTCAATCATAGTCACACAAAAAGAATGACAATACTTACGAAATGTCGCTGCCCAAACAACAGCACGAGCTTGTGGCGGGGTAGTTTAAAAAACAATAAGTGTCTAAGAATTCTGTGTAAATGCTTTGTACCATATTTTTGTATAAGTGTAAGTATCGGGAGTGATCTTTATCAAGAGGATAAAACGTTGACAATAATAAGTGTATCGTGCTCTGCCTGGGACTCAAAATGAAGGAGCAACGCGCAAGGAAGAAGTTTATACTTAAACATCGTTAGTAGTCAGGTGTGTGTCTATCCCTGTCCTGCTTTCTTTGTGTTCCTAGTTTATTTCTAAAGTTCAAGACTGGGCTAGCATGTACCAGCAGCAACTCTCAACCGTTATGCAACGGTCGCATTCATGTAAACGCAGCCATAGTTCGTTGTCACTTGGGTTGATCCACGGTGGAAGAAACATTTAGGTTATGACTCTCTGTCCGACGCGGCGACCACATTATGTTCGGCACCGAGCGCTCACTCGCACGGGGATAGGCGGCGCCGTACGGGTTCTCCCGACCGACCGCCCGGTTGCTGCCCCAGCGGTGGTTTCACATTCCCTCACCCACCGCTTTTTGTTGTACCTCCCCGCCACACCGCGACCACCCAAGTCGCAGAGTCCGTAAATCCGTTCTCTTCTTTCTTCTTCTTCGGGTTAAGGCTCACCTCGCGCACGATGGCTGCACCTGTGATCGACACAGCACCAAAGCAAAACCCGAGACCAGCCGCGGGTCAGTATACCACCACCACCCGAAAAAGGCGAGCACGCTAGGTCGCCGACACCATGGCTGCCAAACGAGGGACCTCATATCGCTGCGCCTTCCGCGGCAGCGCGAAATAACTACTCCTGGTTCAGCGCCTGGCTCCGGAACACAATCTGGTCGATCGTCCCTGCGGGAAGAGTGGCTCAGGTCATCACCACTCGGCGAATTCGGGTGGTCAATCGCCGGCGAGCCCACGCCAGCGGCACAGGCAACGAAACCGTGCCAGCGGCGCACCACGTGACCCTCTCCACCCGAACATAAAGCGCCTGCAACTGGCGTTTTCGTTTGCCTGAGTCGCGCGTGAACTTGTTAACTTCTTCCTCGATTATTTTATGATACAATAGGCACGCTGTAGGCATCAGCAACATATATTCAGACTCTGAGATGTGGGTAAACAAATTATTATATACGTTGTTTGGATTCTCGAAGAACTGCGTGCCCATCTTACAAGAATCCCGGAAGGCTGACCAGCGTCGCCATTTTATATCCCCATTTTCTTGTTGCTTTTTTCCGGAATCCTCAGTATTTTGATTTGGCCCAGCCCACTCTGCACCGTGGCCCAGCCCGCTTGAAGCGGTAATGAAGCTCGCGTGCTGCAGAACCCGGGGATCCTGGGCTCGAGCCCCACCCTGCCCGTTTCGATCTGGATGACATCGTACCGGCGTGCGTCGTGTACCACTACCGCGTGATGCACGTTAAAGACCCCAGGCTAGCGGTTGTACCGCACCGGCTAATTGCTCATCTACAGCGAGTGACTCGTCGCAACTTTAAAATGGCTGACCAACTACACGCTGTATAAATATCCCCACAACCCAATTTTTTTTTTTTTTTGAAATAGTAATGCGCGTTCAAGTGTCGAGCTGCAGCACTATCAATACATTTTTTTACAGCGGTGCTAATAACACGCTGTGTCCCATAGACGACCGATCTTGCGCAAGCTTGCTTTTTAAAATATTTTGTCTTTCTTCTCGTTGTTTGTGCTGTTGTCCAGACCACACAGGGGTGTCTGTCTCAATGGCTTCGTTTTCTACTCGAACCCGCTATCGGCGACCATTGCTTTGTTTGCTCCTTCCCGATTCGGATATGACGATACCGGATCCTGTCGGCAGACAAGCTGCTCGCCCTTTGCGCTCAGGCGGTGTGCCGGTAGTGCCAGCACTCGCCGGAGAAGCGCCTACCGAACGGCGCGCACTGCCAGCCTTTGACCACGCAACGCCCTTGCCCGAGATATGGCAAAATATTTTGCCGGGAAAATGACCACGCGAATTCGCCATAAATGTGTTTTTCTCGAATCGGTCAAAGCCAAGCGTACAATGTCTGTCCTCCTTGGTGACCTCATTGCCCCGCTTCCGAAACAACCTTTTAAATTTGATTGCCAGCAATTACTTTTGCAGCATTTCTGGTGTTTGTGGTACCTACAGTGCTGCAAACGAGAATAGCAGTTCTCGCTGTCACACCGGCGCAGGATGACTTCGTTCATGCTAGACTATTTTGATGGCCCCGGACGAATAGCCATTTTCCCATTCAACAGTAGAACCACCACGAAAACCGAGGACAACGCACCAACAACGACAGAGAGTCCTGGCACCGTACGATATAAACGCGGTGTCAGTGAGGGCTCACCAGAACGTTTACAGCTTCGTCGATCTGATCAAATGGGATGAGTGTATCTTTGCAGCAGCTGCAAATGGTGGTGCTGCGGGCAACGAGGCACAAGTGAGTCAGCAAGCACCGCAAACTATCAGAAATAGAGTGTCGCCTTTCTGATGGCACGATTTCCCTTTTCGACTTCCTCAACAAGGCGAAGGCATTTTCTGGTCTATGACTTTTTCCTGTGTGAGCGAGGGTTCAAGTGTCAGAATTTGTAAACAAAATAAAGTCGCAATCATATGCTTGTCAGCCTGTCTGATTTATCGCTCTCAAAAATATCTACTTCACTATTAGGAGTTTTAGAAAGCGCAGCAAAGCGCTTTGAGTACCCTAAAAATAGCCTCGCGGACGCGACGCTAATTTTTAGCCTACCCAAAGTTCTTGCGTATGTTATTTTAAGACTCTTTAAGGCTGAACTCCATGAGACGAATATGCTGCGAATAAGCGACGAATTTCGCCCGGCGGGTTTTGCTCTGCGCGTGGAATCAACACCGTGGCTGCTACGTCGCGCGCAAAGCGAGCGTGCCGTCGGGCGGCGTTCGCCAGTTATTCGTCACATAATTCGTTCCATGAAGTTCAGCCTTTATTGTACAGGGCGCGACACTGTCAGATCGAACAAGTGATCGTAATTTTTTAATATTTATCTCATGGAATCAAAAGGCTGCCAATAAAACTATTAGTGTCTTTGGAAGTGCTCTATCTGGGCCACTAACCTAAGCGGTAAAATGTTGTGCCTAGCAATGCCATTTGTTACCGCGAACAACGTTGCGTTCGCGGTAACCGTGTCGTGCAGTGTACATAGTCCGTCTCGCGCTTGCACGTTTAGGCGACCATCTTGAAAAACGTTTCAAGCGGGGATTCAACCGCTCGTCACTTAATGGGCAAATTTCTGCTACACAAACCTGAGTTTGCAGGAATGCACGATGGTATTCATTCTTTTGGAGGTTACTTATGATAACGTAATGAAGGTTGTACGGCCCTTGGATTTTTCTTTAGAGCGCTGGAGATTTTTAATAAAATGCAGAAATACGACCGTTTTGACTGATTTTAGCGCGTTTTGAGGCATTTTTGAAAATACAATTATTTAGAAGACAAACGTGACAAAACGCTTGGCCGTACGTACTAGGTGGCTCTAATCTTAATTTTAAGACCATTAAGAGAAAGCAAAATATTGTTGTATTGCGTATTTGTGTAAATAAAATCACCCTGTTAATTTTTTTCCAACTTGTTAAACGAGATGGCGACACTAGTACCAAATGCCTCAAACCGGAGGTTTTGCTCAGCGGGCCTTCCTCAAATCATTTAACTTCCTCCCATTCCCTACCCTCATCACCCTATTCCCTATCCCCATCAAGGCTAGATGATATTTATCAAGAGGCCTTGACATAACCCTCTCATCAATAAAAAACGTTTAACCACCAACCGGAGGTTTTCTTGCTGTTGCTGTTGTTTTTTTTCTCTCGAGCTCGAATTCGACCGCGATGTCTCGTTGCTCGGGGATCGGTAGCACGTGTAGCGAAAGCTCGCGCTGTAAAGCCCACTGATCGTGGATTCAATCCCGGCCCCCGCCCGTTTCAATCTGGATGAGCATCGTACCGGCGTGCTGTCATGTATCACTATTGCGTGATGCACGCTAAAGACGTCAGTTAGGCAGCGGTATACTGCACTGTCTTTCATCTCCAACGAAGACACCAGATGCCCTGAGACCTGACTCAGCTTTCCGCTGTATAAACATAGACATAACAGAATCATGGTTGCTGGCCTCTGTTGGTCGGCACTTTTGAACGCTGCAAAAAAAGTGTAACTGGTCATCAGCAGATTCCTAGCGAAAGGCCTGATAAGACTCCGAAGGCGATACTTTGTTGATTCTATTTTTTTGTGCGGGCTATGTTGGCGCGCGTGGTCAAACGCTTGCATACGCTACAAGCGTGGCACGTAGGCACACTAAGATCGTTCAAGGTTGAACAGATATATCCTAATATATAGGGTGCCTCAATGTCCTTCTGCTTAGGGTGTTGCCCTTTGTAGTGTTACCCGATGCCGACAGAACGCGCTCATGGGTAAATCACACAAATACATCAACGAAAACAAAATGTCGCCATAGCGCAGTCAGCGCCCCAAACGCGTGCCGGGACACGCTGCTTTCACGCGCTTCTGAACAAAAAATAAATAAAAATAAAAGTGTGGGACGAAAATGGCACAGATGTCTCCACCCTAAGGAAAGCGCACATAAAGGCATCCTACTAATATGTATTTTGAAATAAAAAAAAATAAGTCGAATGAGTTGCAAAAGAAGGCTAAAATACTGATTCCAAACAACATTTATTTTATGAAACATTATTTCAGTTATTTTCATTCTCTGTAGACCTTGTTTGCATAGTGGATACGAAAAAAGAGGAATGATTTCTATTATTTGAAGTAAGCACAATAATATTTTCTTAACCTAACAAACAGGTGCTTACTCTGAGATGCAAATTGAATTTTGACGTTAGTGTTCTGGCACCCAAAACAATATTTTTCTAAATTTAACACTTCCGTTTTGCGGATTACTAAGAAAGCAAAACGTTTTCATCAATAGGTAGAAAATACGTTTCTACCTAAAGTAAGGCGTAATGATTTTTTTTCTTTATTTTTCTAATTTTATAGCGCAAACTCATAATGAACCTCTTACATAACTTTAGCGTCTTCATAAATAACCTCGGGCATTCACTATGCTATTGTCCTTTATGAACACATCTTTCAACAGTGATCATACTATGTCACGGTGGGATGAAGCGGTGCTATCTTACCTGTCTGAAAACAAATTAGGGGTGTGTACCACGTTTATGCAGCTTAGTGCAGGTGGCCAGGCTGACCCGGCCTAAGAGCCGCATACAAAACCACAGAACTTCCAAGAGCCGCTGGGGGGGGGGGGATTTTTTTCCAGAGGAATAAACTAAACTCGAACTACCTTCGATCTATCCGAATCAAAAACAGTCCGAGTGTACATAAGGTAGAGTAGCAACAACGACTACCAAACCGCAACCTGTCTTTCGATTCAAAACGCGTTCTATTTCTTTTGGGGAAGTGTCAGTGTGACCTGGAGGAGGCGGGTGTGTGTGTGTGGGCGGGGGGGGGGTAGCCGCATGCTGCTCGCGAGCCGCAGATTAGCCACCCTGGCCAAGAACATAGTCTGCCTCAACGGGCGACATCGTCTCCTAGCCGTATCTGGAGAAATTCAGCCAGTGCAGTACAACCGCTAGCCTCAAGTCTTTAACGTGCATCACGCAGTAATGATAAACGACCGCACGCTGGTATAGATGCTCATCCAGATCGAAACGGGCAGGGTGGCAAAGCAAATTGTTGTGTGTATGTTTATACAGCCGGAAGTTAGTCTGCCTGAGTGGGCGTCTGGTGTCTCAGCTATAGATGAGCACGTTAGCCAGTGCGGTACAACCGCTAACCGGGGTCTTCAACGTGCACCACGGTAGTGAACGCGACCGCACGCCGGTACGAGGCTCATCCGATCGAAAGCGGGCAGGGGGATTGAACGCGGATCTCGGTTATCAGCGCGAGCTTTCGCTCCGTGCATACGTTAGAGCTGGCGTGCTCGTTGCTTGTCTCACCTTGAGCCGCAGCCGGTACGGTACAAGTACGAGCGTGGGCCCTGAACAGTGCCTTTACCGCACGAGCGCGATAGGCAGGACGCTGAAGCCCGGAGCTCGCGCTTGTAGCATTGGCTGCGTCTGGACCCAGTTGAAACGAAGTGTAGCCCACTCGGCCACCGATCCTTTTTTTTCTTTTTGCACGTGGCCACCGATCTTTCTTTATCTGTCTCGGACCACCGTGGTCTGGACTAAAGCCCTTCGATATGTTCGCGTTTGCCTTGCAAGTGGTGTCAAATGCCCAGTGCACGAGGCCCTGGGTGCCTAGCTGTTCGTCTACGACGAGGCCCCTCAGTGCCTTCATACACACGCGCTTTGCTTAGTGGTGGACATCTCAGCCATTTTTACGCCAATCGTTTCTTTGCGCATTTCGCAGTACGCGCAATCCGGTGTCAATCAGCCGAGCGTAGCTTTGCAGGCAACGCCGCTGCAGCGCTCAAGTCACGCCCAGTGCGCGAGACCGCGCGCTGAACATTCAGTGCAACAATGGATGTCTTCACCCTGAGACAGACAGACATGTAGGCACCCCACAAGGCCCCAGAGCCGCATATTAG
>JAZHYW010065186.1:0-77269 GCA_037355805.1 Ixodes ricinus | reverse complement strand
TTGAATACGATGTATAAATGCAGCGCTGCCCCGGCTTGACGGCGCAGTCGCAGAGCTGTATATTGGGAGAGTCATTGGCCGATGGGCGGAGCAAAGGCCACCGCCAGCGCCGAATATTCCCTCTCTGCGGTTAAGGGCAAACTAAAAAAAGGGCGACACAGCTTCGACCAACCGTGCAGGCCACGCCGACGTCAGCAATATTGAAAACGACACTTAAAACGCGAAATAGAAGTGCCCAATTTTCGGCGCATCTCGGTGACAGTTTGCTTTCGGCTTGGTTAGCGCACGTTCGAGCATTCTCCTACCGTTGAATATGGCAGCGACGAAAACCTCACATGCGCCGAAGTTTTCAGTCACCAAGAGCGTATACCTTTTTACTCTAGTGACGCTAAAACGGCTTAAATTAGTCTTAGTCGCAACTTTCGAGCTCACGACCACCGCTAGGGGCCGTTTCGTTGCGCTCTGGTTGGCCACGAGATGCTCGTGCCTATTTAAAACCAATGAATGGCCAAAACTCTCCCAATACGTACACGACTCCCTGCGCAGTCCTAAAAGATCGCACCATCATGCGTAAAAGACACGTGGTCTGCCGACATGATGGCCGTTGTGGACACAGCTCAAGCATGTTCAAGCATGTCTGTCTCATACATATGTAGAAGCCAGAACCGACGTTACTGGATTACCTCAGTTGTGTAACTCCCACGGGGAGGAGGTACCCCCCCCCCCTCTTTCAGTCACTTCGAGTCCGCCTCCCGTCGTTTGAAGCGCCATCTAGATTTTTGTTTCATAACTGTCTGTTCCATAGAGCAGAGCTGGAGCGCCATCTAGACGCTGTGCTTCGAAACATACGTATTACGCAGAATACACTGCAGTTACCATAGCGGCCGTCCGGAGCTTGTCGAACTGATGGGAGGCGAGTTGTGGTGAGAGGGGGCGGGGGGGGGTACTGCCCGTGCAAGCAGCGTCTGCGAGCAGTTCAGTAACTCGAGCTGAATCCAATAATCGCCGGCTGGAACATACCTGCGCAGACAGTTCTTTTTTTCTTTTTTCGCGACCAATGTAACAGTGTCGCGTCATGTAAGGCAGAAACACGCCTCAAACGGTGTCTCTAGAAATTCTGTTGGATGTAGTTGCAGTACGTGACCGCGGCTTTAGAGATTTCGCATCCGTGGCAACGTAACCTCGATGACGTCACATTGTCACGTGCCACTGTGGTGACGGCTTTAGTATATTTGCAAAGTCCTCAATAAGATAATGAATAAGATAAGAAAGTTGAAATAAGATAATGCTGAGTTCTGAAACTTTGCCATCTGATTCGGACCGTGCTTCGCGGAGCGCAGTTCGTCTGCTCCTCTTGCAGAGGGCTGTGGCGACGTCAGAACGCTGAGCCTGATTAGCCGAATGAAGGATAGTGGGCAGACCTCGAGGTAGCTTGCTTCGAGGTCTACCCACTATCCTTCAATCAAAGCCAATCAGAGCTCAGCGTCGTTCTGACGTCACCGCAACTCCTGCACAAGAAGCAGACGACTTGCTCTCCGCATAGCTCTACATTTTGGCGGAAAAATGTGCGTTCGGCGATTCCTCGTCTATTATTGCAATGAAAAAAAAATGGAAGCCGCTTTACAACTCCCCAGTAACACCGAATTAGAGCGCAGCTCTAGAGGAGGGGAAGGCGCGGGGGGGGGGGGGGGGGTCACGTGATATCGGGGGGGGGGGGGGGGTGTCACGAGGGGGGTCACGTGGTTTAGTGGGTCACGTGACCTGGGGGGTCAACGCGACTTCGCGGTTACGCCGACGCCGACGCCGACGGTGACGGCGACGCTGACTGCCGCCCGCCGGAAACGGCGCGCCTAAGAGCTGCGCTCTAAAAAAAAAAAAACCTGCATAGTTTTTTTTTTTGGCTGTGGTACTGAATTTTCTGCGATCTCACTCGGACAACCTCGAATCTTTTTGCGCACGGGCTTTGATTATTCCAGGTGCCGTTGCCGGAATTTCGGCAATTTACGCGGTGTGGAAATCTGCCAACTTGCTCGCTGAGCGAGCAAGTTTGCAGGAATTTCATACGCGTAAATAAAATAGACCATTCCGATAATCGCCTTCTGGGTGCTGCCATCTTTTTCTTGCTGGACTGTGGAACGCGTTTTGAGCATGCGCAGTCGCTCTCTTCTGCGAAATATCAGACGTCGCGCATGCGTTCACAGCCCAATGACTCAGTCTTTCTCGCTCGGAGTGATTTAAAACATCTTACCAGCACATTGCGTGTCTCTGAGGCAGCGATCTCCTGTGGAAGAAAGAATGCGATTACGCGACATTCTTGATTTTTCGAAGAACATACGAACAGATGCGCTCTGGTTGGGATATGGTGGCCGAGGTGACCTGTAGGCTTTGGTTAGTAATACACAGCGCGACAAATGTAATGCCTGAGTCCCGCTATGCACCACTCCAATGTTTACAAGTCCTCAGCCTAGCGTGCGATCTTCTTGCAGTCCAGCACGCGCATGTCTCGTCGGTTCGGAAATCGAGCAAATCACGCGCCATAAGCTCTAGGTGGTATTCGCCATAAGCACGAACACTGAAATGAAACCGGCCAGAAGCCCTTTTTGGAGACTCCTGCGGCTCCTGTCGAGACCTGCCTTTCTAGCGCGAGTGCTCGTTCTGCAGAAGAATGCTTCGAAGCAGCGACCTTGCTGACTATCTCTTCGATTTGTGTGTGTCTTGCTCGAACCTTTTCCCCTTCCTTCTTCTCTTTCGTCTTGATGCTCAGACCGGAACTGGCAGGCCCTCGTTACGGGTGTATCCACACGACGGACCGGGCCGCGGACCGATTGATCACGTGATGCGCGGCTCGCGGGCCGCCCGGCTGCAATGAGCATCCACACGGCGGACCAAAAGAGCAGACGACAGAGCGAACGGGCCGGTCTAACCCTCGACCTCACAGCTCCACCAAACGCATGCAGCGAGCTGCTTTGAGGCTATTTGTAAGGAGCCAAGATGAGGTTGAACGAAAGAGACGTTTGGCCGCGGTGGCCCTGGCGTTGACTATTGAGGACGAGGAGGACTTAAGTGAACCGAAAAGGGCATGCTGGATGAAGCCCTGGATGTGCAGGAAAGATCTTGGTCTGCATAGTCAACTCTTTTCGTCGCACAACAAAAGGTTCGTCTTCTTCGTCTTCAACAGTTGGCGGTCAACAGCCAGCTTGTTGCCAGACTTAGCGCTTCAATTATACTAAAAACGCCGCGGTCCGCCGCCAAGGTCCGGGCGAGAAAAGTCGCTTGGCATTTCTCAGAAGCGCGGGCCGCGGACCGCCAGCGGACCTCGAAATACCGGTGACGCGGGATCGCGATGCGTGCGGCCCGGCGGACCAAAAAAGAGCCGGTCCGTCCGTCGTGGATACACCTTTAGGAGTTGCCGGTAATGATAGCAATGCGGGACAATCACGCATTCTTCGTAAACACCTTCCAACGGCGTGGAAAGATTGAAACGATGTTCTACTACATACCAGAAGTGACGACATTCAAGATGGCTGCGCCCTTGTGGGAGACGATTGCAAGCAGGGCATCTGGCCGCCGCCATGTCTCTGCAGCGTGTGGACAAGCGCATGCAATTGCAAGCCTGTCATGGCCATGTTCACGCGCACGCTTCGCGCTGCATGCCCATGGGGCATCGGTCGGGCCGCAAAAGCTTGCGATAAACCATCTCGCTAAATTACCCAAGCATCGAAGAGAATGTTGTAAATATAGGTACACGTGCTGACGTGCTCGCCTTCCCTATTAGGGAGGAGATGGGACTGTCAGCGCCTCTAGGGGTACGTTTCAGCTGTGGAGACAACAACCCGTATTTTCTTGTTTGTTTTTGATCGAAGATATCAAAGATGTTACGCTTCGAAGGCCGCTCCTGAGCGAATTGCCAAAGCACTGGTCAGTGCGAAGCGCTGATGCGCAGACCGCGCGAGCTTCACTCTCATTGTTTCGCTATGTTAGTAAACACCTGGCGCTGTGGGAAGCAAGAAGCTCGATAAAGCGCCTTCCCGATAGTTCGGATCTCCTGCCCGAGTGCCCACATAAAAAAATTAAAATTAAATAACCACAGTAAAGCGTCCGTGGAACGCCGGGCGTGCGAAGCGCCGTTTGTTTTAGATTTTTGCTGAATCGAACAGTTATAGCTGTAGACGCCGAACACGCGCTACGCGCGTACTTACAGTTCACAGCATTCTTTTTGTTGCTTGGGCAACTCGGCAAAAGGCTCTACTGTTTATGGACCTTTAGCGAAAAGGAGCGTGTGGCCGCGCCATCTGAGCGTTCATCCGTATGGCGCCCGCTAAGCTCATCGCTTTCCAAAGCGACGAACACGCACGTGCTGGGCTGCAAAGATCGCCCGCCGTGACTCGTGATGTTGTAAAACCTTGGAAAGGTCTCATTAGCGGCGAGATGCTCTGGTGGCGCCCTCCCTATGGTTCCCCTTTCGTGACGTCATTACCCTGCAAACAACAAGTCTCGATGTTGTTTGTAAACAGCATGGTGGGAAGCTTGAAATCATTGCGCTCAGTGCGTAACACTGCCAACACCGTCAAAACTAAAGTTCTTCCATTCCTTTTATTTCCGTCGATGATAAATCCCCTTCCGACGTCATAGTCAGCGTTCGGCCAATCGTGGAAGGCCGACCACAGCGACGCTTTCGGTCGCGCACGTCGCCAACAGACCTTTCCAAAAAAAGGACGTGTGGCCGGCAGCCATCTTGAGTGCCTCGTGCGTATGGTGCGTGTTTTGCTCGCTTTCCAAAGCGACGAACACGTCACGTGGTGGGCTGTGAAGATCTCACACTGGACTGTGATTTTGTAAACATTGGACAGCTTTATAATATAAAGTGACAGGCAGAAACAACCGACACCGACAGCCTCAGGCACGTGCAGCATGCACAAGAATCTGTATACCTTTGACAGACTCGATCACTCGTGCTTATACTTACCAAACACCGAGACAGCAAGCCGCCAGAGGTAGCATTGCGCATGCTGCACGTGTTTGTGCCTTGTTGGTGCCGGTTGTTTCTGTTTGTCGTTCTAGTGGACTCGGGCTTTATGCCGCGATCACAACGATTGCCGTTTTTTAGAGCGCAGCTCTTAGGCGCCCATTTCCGGCTTGAGCGGCGTCGCCGTCGGGGCGGCGCCCCAGGCGCGTGACCCCAGGTCACGTGACCCACCCGAGGCCACGTGACCCCCCGAGGCCGCGTGACCTTCCGAGGTCACGTGACCCCCAGGTCACGTGACACCCCCCCCCCTTTCCCGGGAGGAGATTGAAGAATGAGGGGAGGAGGAGAGGGAGGGCGAGAACTGTATACCTCCTCGAGTACCCTTCCTCCTCCTCCTCAAGAGCTGCGCTCCAATTCGGCGTTACAGAGAGTTGTAAACGGCTTTAATATTTTTTTTTTTTCCTTCTATATTTTCCCTAAAATTGAATGGCTGCCAAAAAAGTCACACAGTGGCGGAAATTTCTCACTTATGGTAGCAGCCTAAGCAGTAAAGCTTGCCGCCCGTCAGTACTCTGCCTGAGTAAAATGCGCGTAGCGCCGATATCGCGCAATTTTTTACATAATAAGTGTTGAGTATATAGAAAATAGGCACCTCGACTATTAAGCGCCGGTTCAGCATTACCTGCGCCGGAGTGCGTTTGCGCGCGTTGCGGCGAGAACCGAAAGCGAGTCACCGGCACGTCTGGGCTTCGCATGAAAGCGTGGAATCCAACCCGCGAAATCTTCTTGGCACGCGATAGAAGCAGCCGGGATGTCCTGGTGTCTCGCTGCCGCAACGCAGTCAAACGCAGTCAAACGCAACTGTGTGAAACCGGGCTTAACAGTCAGTAGGGTGAGTAGCAAGATAACATTACGGGTGCCGGAAAAAGCTCACCGTTGAATATATTTACAAATACAAGCTAAGCTTCTTCGATTTGTTCTACTAAGGCCAAAGCCATATTTCTTGCTTGAATTATGATATGTAGGACTTTTCCGAGCGCTTTTCGGGAGTAAAAATATTCATAGTAAATTAAGCCAATAAACTCAGTGAATTAATATTTTCTACAAAGGTGCCTTTTGGGTGGTGCATTCATCCTACTCAAATTTTATGAGTGTAGATTTCAGAACAACAATTTAAGCCGAAGCAATCAACTTTTTTCCCCCCTAGGAAAGAAAACGGCAGAAACCGTCTAGTTGACGCCGCAACTTGCAGATGGCGCAACATAGAGCCCAAAAAGTGATGGCTTCTTTTGAGAAGAATGCCCGAAAGCAGACCCAGCAGATCCGAGTGTGTGTGGCGCCATCTGTGAGATAGCAGCTAGTGTCAAGCCAAAGGTTTTTGGCGTAATAAAAAAAAAAAGTTTTTCTACGCTTACTTTTTTTTTTTTATCTCCACTTATTACATTAGGTAAGATAAATGGCCCACTTAAAGACACCTTTTATGAAAAGTTTTAATGCACTCCATTATTGATGTTTTGTGTGATTTTTTGCACGCCTGAGTCGCACTCAGAAATACCCCGTACAACGCGAACTAAGATCATCTCTTCCTCACGATGTCCCTATCGATCACCACTGTAGAATAACAATTTGGAAACACTTCTTGGACTAAAGGTTTAAAGGAAAACACATTTCTTTTTTTAGTTATCATTAAATGATATGTATTTGACTATCTGTCGATTGCATCCCTCTCACGGCTGCCGAAACAGTTACATCATGTCAAAGATGCCAATAGCATAAATGGTAGGCAGGAATATAATATTTTGAAACACGTGTTAGAACATCTCTGACGTGGTCCAAGCTGTGCGCTTTAATGACGATTCTCGTAAGATAATTTATTATCCCAGGACTGACATCGACCTTCGTTTGTGCAAGCGCAGAACATGATCGGAACTAATCTGTCCGCAGGCGCGCATTTGTGTTCTTATAAAAGCGAGGTGATAGACGTCAGCAAACCCGAGTTGATGACTTTCGAAGTATGATTTCACGACGTCTTAAGCATGATTTGATGGCGTTAGAAGCAAGGTACGACGTCAGAAGGCTCAAGTTGATTACATCAAAACCATGAGTTGATGACGTCATAAGCATGAGTTAATGACGTCAAAAGCATGACTTGACAACGTTAGGAGTGTGATTTGATGACGACAGAAGCATGAGGTGATGACGTTAGAAGTATGAGTTGATGAGGTTAGAAGTACGAGTTGATGACGTCAGAAACATGAGCTGATGAATACGTATGCGAGCCTCCAAGTGTCAGCTCACAGCGCCCGTACCTCCTTGAAGTCATCGTTCATGATGCACTCGATCTCGAACCGTGGAAACCCTTTGGAGAATTCCTTCACAACGCAATCTATTTTCTGTAAAGTAATAAAGGCAAATGCTTGAACAATGCATCGTGCAGGAAACGAGAGTATACAAATGCTGTTTTCGCGTCCTTCCAATGCATAATAAATACAAAGTATAAGGTTACAACATCAGAGCAGATTTCGTTATCTCGGGTAATGCGTAACGGCTCTACGTCACTGGGGCACCAATGCATGCACTACCTTGTTTTTCAACGGTAGTCAACCCGCCGTCATAAAAGGATAACAACGCCAAATCAGCGTAACATGGCGCACGCAACTACCGCAAAACCAAAAAGTGTCTGAGACGTCATGGAGAAACAAAAGACATAGCTCAAAGCTGAGGCGGGACACAAAATATAACAAAAAAGCGAGCCCAAAATGGTGGAGTTCTTGATCTCCTTCAGCCAGTTTTACAGCGAAGCTGTATATGACTCGTTGTTCGGATTTTTTGTGTCGGTGTCTTCACGGAAAGCAAGCCTCCAGCGATTGACGTGAAAAGTGCGACTCACGCATACAAAATACAGCACAGCAGTCGTTTCAATAGAACAAGCACAAAACAGCGTCCGAACCACATAATTGATGATAATGCACTCCTGATAACAATGCGAAGCACGTAGCGCTCACACATACGTTTCCTGGTTCAAGATGACTGTTGCGCAAGCCTCGCGGCGACGGCAGCTTGCGACGTGAGGAGTGACGTCACTAGCCTTTCATACAGGGTGTTTTACATAAGAGTGACAAAAATTTCTCAAATTAGTGTATTCGAGGTAAAAAGATAATTTTCTCAGGACCGCATTACTCAGGGTGGCGGACGTCGGAAAATGCGCGATACTTATTAATGAGTTCGCTAATCAACTAAAAATTACTAATAAAATTTTTAATGAGTGAAAACGACATATGGTCCCAGTTAGAAACTTGCTGAGCGTCGTCGAAAACCCCTAAATCAGTTTTTCAGAAATACTTTGAGCGCGTGAGAAGCGCGGTAGTGCGCTAAAGTTACCACTCGCGGAGCAGGTACAATGCTGGGACTCTCATAAGAGGCGGAAAAATCGCGCGGGCACCTTACCGGAACCGTCAGCCTTGTACCTGCTCCACGAGTGGTAACTTTACCGCACTACTATGCTTCTCATGCACTCAAAGTATTTCTGAAAATGACTGATTTAGGGTCTCCGATGACGCTCAGCAAGTTTCTAATTGGAACCATATATATATTTTCACTAATCAAAAAGTTGAATTGCAATTTTTAGTTACTTAGCGAACTAGTTAGTAAGTATCACGCATTTTCTGACGTCCGCCACTACGAGTAATCCGATTCCGGAGGAAATTATTCTTTCACTCCGAATACACTGATTTTAGCAATATTTGTCACTCTTTACGTAAGACCTATATACGTATATGAAAAATTTTGGTACAGTGCATTTACTTTTCTTTCGCCAATCAGTTGGTATAGTGCAGTGGGCAGATACTGAAAAGGGGGGGGGGGGATGGTGGCCGAGTGGGCTAGCTCACACCAGCTCGGAGCACGTGGAGCGAAGCCGCGCTGGAGAACCCAAGGTCTGGGCTCAATCCCACCCCTGCCCGTTTCTATCTGATGAGCATCGTACCGGCGTGCGGTCGTGTATCACTACTGCGTGGTTCATGTTAAGACCCCAGAGCGGTTGTACTGCACTGGCTAAATTGCTCATCTACAGCGAGTGACTCGCAACTTGAAATGGCTGACGAATTACAAGCTGTATAATATCCACACAACCCCAATTATTATTACTTAAAGGCTTGTTCAACGATATTGGGTGGGAACGTTTCTCATTTTACACCAGCTCATGCAGACCCAAGAACGCACGCAATAAGAAGTGTCTTCGTCTCCAGCGGGACCTTTCTTAATTTTCAGTGTTCTGCGAAGGAGATATTGCGAGCATAAGGGAAAAAATTAGTCGTTTCTTTGATTTCAAGTTGAGGGGGTCACGGATCTGTTTCTGAACTTTTTTGTGGTTGCCATGGCGCAGAGAGCAAAGAAATTAGCGTGTGTCATAATGTCAAGTTATAATTTAAGCTGTATTTATTGAAAGTAAGTGTTGTAAGTGGGTTCATGAAATTATTTTTGGGTCGATATAAATGAATTTAGATTGGGATTTTAGCTAATTTAGGATAGTCTAGTGCAAGGGCAAAAAAGGTAGAAGGGCAGACATGATGTAATGCGTTGCATAACGCGTTTAGTTTACTATTTTCGGTAACGAGTAACGTTTTAGTTACTTTTCAGAGCGAATGAGTAACGGTATTTAGTTACTTTTTGTTCAAGAACATAGCGTAATCTCGTTAATTTTTGTGTAGCTTAAATGGCTTTGTTTTGCTTTCTAGTTTTATATCTAGTCTATTGCGTTAAATGCAGACCAGAAAACAAATCAGTATGACAATACTAACAATGTGTATCGTTGAACACGTCATCGCCTGACTGACGTCCAGCGATGAACGTTGCTGTACTGAACTCTACAGTTGGGGATGTCCTGCACCTTGCGAACGAAGGCGTTCGTTGGTTGAACTTTCTAGTTCGGGTTGACCAGACTGAGGTTGCAAACGCGGGAAGGTAATATACGCATTACTCTCGCTGTCCATTATGAGTTCGAAGATCCTGCTCTTCCGAGTTAACACTGCCGTTCTTCGAGCGCGTCAGTTAGAATGATGTTTCAGTTCACAGAAATAGCTGAGGGAACTGGGAAATATAATATGAGTATTGACAGTAAGCTACCGACTATCTGTACAAAATAATAAGCCATGAAGCTAAAATAGTTGTGTATTTGGCTCTTAAATTAACGTGTGCAACTCGTTACTTTGGGTCACTCACGCGTTCTTTTTGAGAGCGGTAATGAGTAATGTATTTAGTTGTTTTCTGAAGTACTAGTCACGGTATTTGTTATTTTTTGTGTATCGTACATGTCTGGTAGAAGGTGACGATAACGGGGTGTATCTACCTGGACAGCTTCGGCCGCGCACAGTTGTATCTAGTTGTTTGAGATTCGTGTTTGTTCGTCCCTTGTTTTCCTTTCCATGGATTATTATCATTAAGGTAGAGTTGTGCCCTGCTTTTCACGTGAGTTTGCAAGAATATAGATGACTATTCTACTCCTTCTTTAAATTTCCGCCTTTCATTCGTGATATATCTGTGGAATCCCGCATGCTCGACTTGATCTGTTTCATCACTCGTTGATAGTACGGAAGGGAGCTGTTTGGTGGTCTAACCACTATCACGACCTTTTTGCGTGTGGGAATGTATGTGTGATTATGCGGTGAATGTAGTGTGATTGACTGCAATGAAAACGTAGTTTCCATGGCACTGTCATCTTAGGGGTGAACGGAGATATTATGCAGTGCTGAAGATGTGCGGGGCGGTCCGAAATTTGAGCGACGGCTCTAAAAAAGGGGGGAGGTATGTGCGGGTATTAAATGATGGTCTGCGAGAGGTATTTCCTCCTTCCTTCAAGCTAGTTGTTTTCTCGTTCTGTACCTTTGGTAATGCTGCGGATTTGTGTTGTGGAAGAAGTTAAGAAAGGAGAAATTGAAAATAATTTCCATATCCTTTTTTTTTGTGGTTTTGACATTAAAGGCATCTGTGATAGTAAGAATTCATATGTTCGCTGGGAACACTTTCTCAAGTTGAGTTTAATTGTTTTAAGATTTTCGAACAAGGTATATGTTACCCATTGCTTGATATAAGTGATGTAAGTATGTTATCTGTTACCGCTTTAAAATGTAATAAGTAAGACGTCACCAAAAAAAAGGAGAACGTGTTGTTGATAACGTTGTCACATGAGGCGTTACTGCTAAACTCGTCTCACATACTTTCCAGAAATGTTAATCATCGCGAATAGGGGAGTATCCGCAGCTTGCATCTATGGAACGCTCTGAAGTGGAAAAAGTAGTAATGGGAATTGCTTTATTTTGTACGATATAGTTGCATTAGCACCAATATGTGTGCACGTTTATGAATTATAGTGATCTAAACTTCCGGTAAAGTAATGAACTATTATTATTCAAATATTAAAATATCATGATGTACGCCGCACACTGCCCTAAATAAACATACGGGGGGGGGATTCTGTATAGGTGTTTGGGACGAGCTCATTTTCACACTGGCAGGTTTTGGCTGTGAAAGAAACAGAGATCCGTTTGTAGCAGTGTCGTCGGAAAATTTACAAAATATACGGCAACAGTGAGATTATTTAATTAAATTGTTGAGCGTATTGTCGAAACTTTAAAAGGGATGCGACAGAAACTGCCGCGTGGTTCTGCGACGTCACAAAGTTGACCTCTAAATTTTGTCTGTAAACTCAGTATTTTTGTGAAAATGTTAAAGGAAATTTTGTTTTAATAAAGTCAGCACATGCAGTTACGTTTTCTCTTTTTTTAATACTGAATATTGTGCACGTTGTTGTGACATTGAGATGTTGGTTCTAAATAAAGATACAACTTAACTTTGCTTTCGTTTTGTTTTATTACTGCGAGTTTTTGGTAATAAAGGAGAGTATAATTTGTACAAAAACAACAATACTATATTCACACATCATATGTACAGATTTGTATAGCAGGGTGGTTCCCTAATAGTAAATTGCACATATTCTGGTTAAAGGAAAATAACGCGTAGTCTTGTTCAAACGATTTTGTCGGTGCATGCCGACTACTGTTATTGTATGCCTTCTATTCTCGTTCTGTGAATGTTGCATGCCTTTCTGAGAACGTGAAGGGAGTACTGCTGTTCTATCTTGTTGCCATTGCATGAAAAAAAAAACATTTTATTAATCTGATATTTGTCTGCAGCAATTGTGAGCCCAGCTTGCCTCACGTTTCTTGGAGAAATAGATTTGCGCTTGTATTTAGAAAGATACTGAAGGTTAAATTTTCTATTCTTTTATTTTGAGAAACTTGATATTTTCTGATATGGATCCCATATAGCAATGTGCATCTTCTAATATCTGGCGTATATAATACTTGTAGCAAGGTTGCATTAGCATGTTGTAGATGGTTTATAAACAATTTCTTTATGTAAGCTTTTGCACTAAATGATCCATATTGGTAACGTGTCGCTGAGCAAAACATTCAGTACTTGAGTTTATTTACCTTCATGAATTATTACTTTCTGATAATCTACATATCTTTTGTAAATGTTATAGAACACTGTCTTATCTAAATGGATTTAGATCTATCTACAAATTGTTCAATTTATACAATACTTCTGTGCATTGAAACAGGAAGTCGCAGGTGCTTTGGGAGTGCTTGACGTCATTTTCTGTTTATTGAGTTCGTTGATTTATTTATTTGCACAATTGCCTATATTATCGTCCCACTCGTGTTTGACTTCCTATTTTATTTTATCGTGTACCAGAAGCTTCGTTCTTCGTTATCGTGTTTACCTTGCTACTTTCTATGGTAGCACTTTGAGTTGACTGCTAATAATCGTTTTAACGTTATCTTGGTCTCTTTTAGCGTCTTGAGTTTTGAGCATGCTTTCTCTGTGTATCGAGAAATTTTATTGTAACGGGTGATTTTTGTTTGTTCTCCTAACCTGGTAAGCCTACGTGGATTCCATATATTCAACACATTAATAGTACATTTATAAGCTCATTTGTTTGCCTACCTCAACCATAAGATTATTTTGCTTTCATTTATCTGACAGTGTTTTCTGGCATCCTGTCATTATATGTTATATTGTTTTATCATTTTTAATAGCCACTATTTACTTGTTCTTTATTTCTAAGTCCGTTGCTTAATTTGATGACTTTCTTAGGTTGTCGAATTTGTTTCAAATTTCTTTTTGGTTAGGTAGTTTTGATTTGGCCTAGGTCTCATATTAGAATTTGCGGTCTACAGAATTGTTTTTACTATTTTTTCTAGAGTTGTAGGCTACTGTTTTGTCTCGGATATCTTTAGGAATTTGTAATTATATCGTCTGACATATGGGCCCACTGCAGATTTTCCACTTTGCTTAAAAATGTTTTATTATGCTGTATTGGTTTTAAATTTTTATTTGTAAGTTTGATTGATCTTAGTATACTAATATTTTTATACAATAGATGTACACGGCCATTGAGCAATTATGGTATTAGAGCATTTAAAGTTGATTTGAATTTTATTTAGATGTTAGGTTTTTTGGCCTGCTCTATAATAATATATGAGTATTAACGGGTTTAGTCATAAAGAACTCAGGTATAGGATGATTATTTATAAAGGGCATATCCAGCCTAAATATTTTTCATGTTATCTCGAATATGGTATTGAGTCGTTTAGAAACTGTTTTTCAGGATAAACTGTACTCTAAGAACTAGCCTATTTTTCTCATAGTGTTTGAGAGCATAATCGGAAGAACCTGAAAAGCCTGAGCACTTCCAGATTGCTGAAGACACATTGCTTCAAAGACCAAGTTAAGAAACGTTCATAAGACTTACAGAGTCTACTGACTTTCAGACGACTCAAAAGAATTTGGAGAAGACAGAAAAGCCTATTTAGAGCTGGTAGTATTTCAGAAAACCTTTCATTAAGATCTAGAATGTCATAAGAGGCTATCATTGAGACCTTCAAATCATCTGAAGACCTCCAAAAATTGCCTGAAGGCTTCTAAAAACCCCAGAGCTTTCATTTCAGAAGACTCATAAGATCTTCAGAAGGTACAGAAGACTCAGCATAATCGGAGAATCTTGTTATCTAGGTCTGCCCGACCCTGCACGAGGAATATCCGTATCGAACGTATTTAAGGCGGAAGTGAGCTTAGTGTCGATATTCGCAGACTATATCGACAAGAGCATACGACACGTGAGACGAATGGCATAGTATGGACGCATAGGTGAGGCCAGCCCACAGCTAGTCTACTGTGAGCCGCTAGCGGCATCTTTTCGACGAGGCGAAGATATACTGTCGCGAGTATATTCTATCGTCTATTATTTAGCCTGTCTAAGGCTGTGTATTGATGTCTTTCGGTGGTCAGAGCTTGATTCGATCAAGTATGGTTCATTGTCCGTATAGTCTGACTATACCTATCACCTATCACTATATATACCTAACAGGCTGCAGAAGCTGGTATGCGTATGTTGACGCGAGGATGACGCATTCCGTTGCTGATAAGGCCAATTGGATGCGAGAGCTGAGTTGATATATTCACTTCAGTAGCGTGACGTTATCGCAATCGCGCTGGTGGGGATTCTTACGTTCTAACTGAGAAAACAGTAAAATGCGGTTGCAGGAGGTACGCTTACAGCAGCAAGGATGGTTGTTGGCGATGTCAATGCGTTGCTGAATGTTGAACGTCATGCTGCGTGTCTGCGTAGCATATGTTGTGGGGTGTTTGCCTGGGCGTAGTCTCTCTGTTTTACGGCCAAGGCTTGAATAACATTCACATGTAAATAAACTTAGACAATATTTGAACACATTGTTTCTAAATGCTTAATATATTTTTTTCAAATCTAGATCTTATGTCTTAGAGGCCGACGGCTACTGTTCTGCCGGGTCTATTCCTATTCTCTCCATGTTCCCCACAAGAAGGGTCCCCTGAGCCATGCCCAGTGAAGGGACAAACTTCCTCTTCGAATGGACCACGAGAATTGAGGGAGAGTTCTCTGGCTGCAATTAGGTTTCCACTGTAGAATCAAGAACATGCAAACCTGAGAACGTGCTACGGGTATCGTATCGTCTGAATAAATTAAAGTAGTTGTGAGTAATCTCTGTTCAGTAAGGTCTATCGTGTGATTAGCGATAGCGATCAAGATGGACATTTACATTTACTCCACACTTCATTATAAGGTAAGCACCATTGGTGGCAACAAATTATATCATGTTGCTTGTCTTGCAAAAAAAAGATTCTGGTGATAGAGAACACAGGGGAAGTTGGAGTTTCCCAACCATTGTTTTCACAAGATTTGAAAGTTAACAAACTAATTGTTTAAACATAGTACACAGTGAACAACTAATTGAGTCCATAAGAAAGAGCAAAGCCAAGGCATACAATGTGATGACCACCCAGATCGCATTCAGCGGAGCAACAAAAGTCCAGGTTTCATTAATTTAAGTAAATGAAGACAAATTGATTTGAATTGCAACTTCTTTCAAAAAAGGAAAAATATATTTTTGGTAAGTAGTGGCATTACTTTTTATTATTTTATTTATGTATCTCTGCATCATACTATCATATATCTTTGTCTTCACATACTTAGTTTCAATGTTAAAACTCTGATATTTCGGTGCTTTGCAAAAGTTTGACTGCCAGGCAATTTTTCGTCGCATATTGATATGCAATTTTATATGTTTCAGAAGTATACAGTCTTGTTTATGGGCTACAAGATGCGCAGTGTTGCTCAAGTATTGGGCCGGGGCAGGCCCAATAAAGGTCTTCTGCCTCGTCCTGGTGAATTAGGAGCAACAAATAAAAGAAAGAGTCTATGGTACAAGAGCCTACTCTTATTCTCCAGGTCAGAAGGCAGCTGGGTGTCTAATGAACTTTACAATGATGATATTCTTATTCTGAAGTTGATAGTAAGGCGTTTAAATTTGCCAAATTTGTTATCAGGAGTAGGCCTAGATGTGCGTTGAACAAACAGCGGGTGTGCAGCTCTTCGTGTTTTCATCGTTGTCTGGGCCAAGAAGGGGATGCCAATTCATATTATCTACCTGCGAAGTTTGACAAGGTTGTCGTCGAGATTTGATACAACGTTTAGGGTTCACGTTGTTGACTGGCCGGTGCTATTTGCTGCCATGTGAAAGTCGACGTCTCTTCAGCTTGGCTTAGTCTATTCCGGAATCCTTTCAAGGCTGATATGCATGCGTATATGCACATCCATCCAGAAAGGTCTGTCATTGAAGGGCGCCGGCGTCTTCTGAGCTACTCCAAACCTGGGGATTTTTGGGGATACAATGAGACAAGAGTTACGAAGGGTTATAGAAACAGTTGATATAGCGAGTGAACATTTTTGTTGACTTTATAACTGGCCTATTGTTTGGTTGTCCCGGCGGGATATTTATCATCTCAAATTTCAAGATAGTTATTGCGGCAAATGATATATTATGCTGTTCAACCCTGACGGTTCGTTGCGATGGAGAATATTGTAGAAAAAAGTTATCGATTGCTCAGACCGCTGAGCTCTTGATTGGATTATTTTGGTGAAGTTGCTCCGGCAATTTCTGTAATTGAGCACGAATGTTGGTCTTAGGTGGCATGCCTGCAAGCGGCAGTAAGCACAACATTTTCACGCTTTTTTTTCTTTTTGGCGTGAGTTTGTTTAGTTTGGCTTGCCGTTTGCTGCTTTTTTCTGTTTTGTTTTTGTCTGTCAAGGCTGCAAGGATTCGGTGATACCTGTTTACTGGTGTACAACAATTTGGGTTAGGCCGAGTATCGATGCGCTCCGTGTCTTGGCAGCAAAATACTTACCTTTAATAACATGTCCTTGCCATATGACCACCAATGCACCTTCTGTCAGTCCACATGACACAAGGCAAGGTGAGGGCCGGGTCGTGACGACACCATGTGGTAGCGGGCGCTCCAGCAAGGCCGGGATGCAGCGCCGCCCTGCTGCTTCGCCAGCCCCATCGATCCGTCCTTGCATGCGGAAGGTTCCGATGGTACTTGCTATCACAAGTTCTTCGGTACGCCTTGACAATAGAGGGGCGCGGCCAAGTCTATACTTTCAGAACGCCGCAGAATTCCACGTAGGCCTGTCTTCTCCAGGGGCGGTGTACCGTACGTGAGGGTGATACCGGGAAAGTTCCATCCAAATTGCTGGCTAAGCTCAGTGTGGTCCTGCCATGGTCAGGTCAACTAGTGGCCAGGCGCTCGACTAACAAAAGGCTGTGCTTGAAGGCAGCGAGCTGACAAGGCCTCCCACCCTGGCGTTTGGGTTCTTGACACGTCTAGCAAGGTTCGCAGGTCTGCATGGCAGCCGTCTGAAAGAGCTCCGGCTGAGAATATCCATTGAGCAGCCTAGACCGGCTCACACACGAAGAGGCAAAAGAATACTCAGGGAGCTGCCCTAGTACCTGTCACACAGCGTCTTCGAAAGATGCGAGCTGCACGGTACGGTACACTCGTTATCTCCATGCAGCTACAGATGGTGGCCGCCGAGAAGGGCCACATTAGAATAAGAATAGCCGTGAGCTAGATGAGCATTCTCGGCCCACCGGGAAGGCAGACCTGGGTGGACGGAAGGGAGATCCTGGCCCTCGCCTAGCCATGGCCATTGCCTTCAACGGGCGCCAGAGTCGAGACCCCATGTGAATTGTCGTCCGCGTATGATGCCTGATCGGGACTTGAGTTAGAGAGCGGCCAGGAGACGAGGACGCGACAGCTAAAGCAGAGGCGCATAGACGCTGCCTGGGGACGCGCGCCGAGTGTGCCTACTTGAATGAACGGTTCCACTCGAGTGAGCTCCAAACTCTTCCCGCAGCACCCACGAGGTTAGTTAGCCAGGATCGATGACGGCTCCCATCACAATGAAGGCAGCCTGAGCACGCCGCCACAGACTCGGTTAGCTGCAGCATGTTGCACCGGGCACTGAAACCCAGATATCTTGCTGAGAGACTGGGTCAACCCAGTTAACGGGAGGTGCAGTCCTCCAGCCACAGACATGCCAAGGGTCCTGCCTCAAAGAGCTGGGCAACGCATGAGGAGGTCACCGGCCGGCAGAGAAGTCTCGCGGGGTTTTAATCCTGAGCAATGGATGGGACTATTCATGCCCGTCGCCAAACCGCTGTAGCCTCTGATGAGGCCCAGACATCATTGAACCACGAAAGAGTTACTGCGCGCAAACTGCGTTGAGCCGTGACGCATCCTACCTGTTACCGTCGTTGCATACCAGGCGGATCTAGCAGGCCCTAGATATACGTTACTGTCTCCCGTGGCATCTCGTACATTCCCATTAATGCGTTTAGGCCACGGCGGCGCGATTACTGCTTCGTCATCGCGTTATCTACGCGTACCTGTACAATTTCTGATTGACGCGGCTTGCGTCCCGATGTACAAAGACGCATTTTGGGAATATTTGCCTGCCGCAGGTTCCCATCATTGATATAGCATACAAAACGAGCAGCGACTTATAAAGATGATTTAAACTGACTCCTGCCAAACCCAAAAAGTTTTGGGATTGACCCACCGAAATCAAAGTATTCTATTCATAGGTCTTACAGATGAGGAAATTACATGGATCTGGAATTGCAAGCAATTTACCACATTTTAGTGAGATTTTCAATGATGTCCTCTGGAAGATATAACGTTCACGTGGCAAATTAATTGAAGGTTTGCCATATCGATTCATTAGGTATATTGAAAATTGTTCAGTAAAACTACTGAATACGTTATGGCTTTATTATATTGTTAAATCTCCGATGAAGGATAGTGGAGAAGTGGAGCATGCCAAGGTGATTCCGTTTATAGTTCCGCGCCACTTCATGTTTAGATATTCGCCGATATCGATATCGCTATGAGTATCCCATGTAGCAACATGTTACATCATCTTTTAATAATCGATCACATATTTCAGGAAATCGTAAACCTAACTTTTACAAGTGTCGATTCATTAGGCTGTTTTCGTTGTGATTATTGTATTTTGACTAGCGCTCTGATTGCGGCCCCATGGACAATTATTACAGAAGCTGGTAGACTAATTGGATTAAATAATTTTTATCTAATAAAATCAATTGTTGTAGGCTCTGCACTAATATCAACGAGTACGGATAAATTCTGGCGTGCTCCCAGTGTCGGTTCAGTCTCATACTATTTTCTATTAGGTTCTGTTTCCAGTTTGAGTGGCGTTGCCGTCGCTGTCGCCGTCGGCGTCGTGAGTAACCGCGGCGACGTTTCAGAGCCGGTTTCGGCACCGCGCCGGTCGCCCCGCTAATTTTTCCGCTGATCTAGCGAGGTTTTTCCGCCATCTAGCGGAAAATTTCTCCCGCTACTCCAGCAGGCCCTTCCCGCTAATTTAAGCAGGTTCTGCTGAACTCTAGCGAAAATTTTCCCTACCAGCTGGTATTTTCCGTTAACGCAGTGGAAAATTTTTTCCCGCTAAATTTAGCGAGCTTCAAATCTAGCAAATTTTCCTGTTAAATCTGGCAAAATTTTCCGCTACATTTAGCGGAAAATTTCCCTGCTATAGCGGAAAATTTTCCCCGCTAGTGAAGGATATTTTCCCGCACCCGCTGTTCCCCGCCATATTCTAGCAAATTATCTCCGAGGTCACGACTTCTGCCACGGACCCCCCCCGAGGAAATTTCATTTCTCCTCCAGAGCTGCGCTTCCGGCGTTTTCAGCAGGGAGCAACGGCTTTCATTTTTTTATATATAAATGATAATTTCGCTATATATCTTCTCGATGCGGTTTTTGCAGAAACTAATTCAGGAACACAAATGATTACCCTGGTTTAGCTAAATGATTATAAACTTTATCTTCAGAGTAAGGATAAATGTGTATTAGCATGAATCAAAACCAAATAACGACTAACTTACAATGTTTTGTTGATATTAATCATAGTCTGATTATGTTGCAATTGAAAGAAAAATTTAAGAAAAAGATAGCCATCTGTATTGTTTTTTCTGACATTTAAGCGGCATGAACACGTTGATTACGTTGGTCATCGTGGCCTATTATTTAGAACTAAAAACTCACCTCTATTTCAACCTGTCAGGTCTCGCTTATATGCAGGTATTGAGGTTTTTATCAGAAGATTATCTATCACAGTAGAAAGAATCTGTTATTAGTGAAGCACGTTTTATATTCAAAGAGTAGTTCCTATCGAGTAGGTTTAATGGTAATAAAACATAAAGTGAATTTAAACAATTCAGACGTAGTGATTTTCTTGTCTCAGGCCCACGATATTTATTATTTTAGTACAAGGAGCGCTTATTCCTTTTATCGTATTTGTTTTTTGATCATTGTCTCATAAAAATTGCTTCGAAAAATGTCGTAATTACCCAATTTTCAACTCAGCGTTTTTTGTCATTTCTGAGTGGACTCTCTAAGCTATATTATTGTGGGAAATTGCAGACAGAATAAAATTACCTGAACTTTGTCGGTACTCAGGAATGAGGCATGTGCGTGAAGTTATTTGTATTGCATTTTGGTTTTATTGTTTTTAAATTGATATGATTTTTTTGCGTAATAAATGCGTCATTGTATGATGCTCTGTATCATCAAATTTTGTATCCCGCCTCTGCCTTAGTGTCCTATAATTTGCTACCATAAAAATAATTTAGCGTGGAAATTTCCGCTAAGTTCCAAATCAAATTGTTGCTATCAGACAACCGATGAGCAATAGGGGAGAGTGGGAGTCCGGGATTGTATTCACGCTATAACTTTGTGTAGATACTTAAGCTCATAGAAACATGTTTAACAGTCCTGCGAAAAGACTTCACGTCAGCAAACATAATGTTGTCCTAAGTTCTAGAAATGTAAAGAATTGCAGGAACAAAAATGTCCTATTCCAATTCTCCCCTTAGGAGTGAATAGACACAAGTTATATTAAAGCAAGTTGCATTTATAGTGAATTTCTATTAGACCAACCTTATTCAGTTATGAAGCCTGATCGCATTTTGTCCTCCGACTCGTTTGTTTTAGATTGACAGAGGTCATTTTATTGCAAAAGGCAAAATAATTGGTGGCATATATGCAATATGAAATAAAATGAGATGATCCACTATTATTATAGGTTATGTTGGATCTACAAATAGAAATCTGTTTTATAAAGTGAGCCCAACTCATCCCACTGTCCCTTTCCTCCCACCTCATTGTTAATTGTGGCAACAGGTGAGATAAGGAATATATGGTGGTAACAGCAACTTATCTACACGTGCGGAATACTTGAAAGGGATAAGACATGATGTACGGGGAAATTTGTCAGGCTTTCAGTCCTTGTCCCTGTCTCGATGTTTTATTCTTAAAGTATTTCATATCTTCATTGTCATTGTTTTGTTTTCAATTATTAACACGCTTAATGCTAGTTTATTTAACAGCCTGCTTTGTCAAGATAGAGTAATACTAATTTTGCCACTTACGTTTTGATTGTTGAAGGCACCACTGACTCCAAATCGTGTACACCAATTTCAGCAGGCAGGTTATTAGAGCAAAATTGTTTCATGGTATCATCAATCTAGTAGTTTATCAACTTATTCACTGAGTTATCATGTTTGCTGCTCCTCCTGTCTGCACTAATTTTCCTTCATATAGTTGCCCAGTGTATACATGTCTGACGATTAATTTCCCTGGTTAAGTAGTCCATGCAGGGAAGGACATCACATAAACTGGGACAAACCAAATTACTGCAAGGACATTTCAACAGTTCTGAGTTGCACCTGTCGTGTCAAATACACAAATAATTGCCTCCTCCCCTCCAGTGAAAATGGGGAGGGGTGGGGGCCATGGCCTGGGCCAGGGATGTAGTGCCATTTATGGTGGCAATCCCCTGGCTTGACTGGTCTGTATGGCAAAGAATGTGTAGACGCATGAGGTCAACACTTCTTCACGAATACCCAGAGGCTGTACTGGTTTGGCTGCGGCATTCGACTGGGGTGGAGCACTGAGTAGGCATGTGCTCAAGAATGCTGAGCCATAGTCTATACTCCAAACCCAGTGCAATCACATGCTGGCTTGGTGCCGATTACGGTCGGACTGAGCAAGAGAAGCAGTGCCAGACGGAAGAAGAAAGAAATACACGAAGGTCTTACACGAAGTACGCGGGGGGGACAGCAAACTCTCAACGTTCCATGTATACGCCCACCTGCGTACGGCAATACCACGCGCCAGGGGAAGTGCCGAGTGGCGCTGGCGCAGGCGCTGCCAGCAAGTTCCTCGCCTGACCCCGCAGAGCGTCGCCGCCGCCGGGAGGCGGTCACGCGCGGCTCTGGCAGGTGACGGCGACGGCAACTTCGTTGTTTTCGACTGGAGACCGCCGAGCCTGAAATCTGCGTGGACGGACTGGCTTTCGCTGCAATATGCCAACGATTGTTTGATTGCATTACTTCCATATGCGGAGCGAAAGCCTGTTTTAATATTGCCTGAAACTTGCTGCGCCGCCGGCTGCTGACCAGCAAGGTGAATGAGAAATGCAGCCGAGCTTGATATTGAGACATATTTTCTGAGTATCAGGTGACCACAAGGTTCGTTTGAAGTTTAGCTTGCCGCCGCGCAGACTGCACCGGTTTCACGTTCTCTAAACTATGCGCAAGGTATGACGATGTTCGAGGGTGTTATTTAACATAGTTAACTATTTAACATAGCTAAATAAAAAACATTGTTTGCTGGCAATTCTGTATTTATTATTTTCGGGACAAGGCCGTGTTTGGCTTTGTGGTCTCGCATGGTGAGGTGACAAAGACGGCGTTCTGGGTGTTGTGATGGTCATTACGCCACTGCTCTACAAGATTATGGAAGATTAACCTGTCACTAATATCCACATGAGAGCTTTGTGGGAGCAGTGGTCTGATATTTTTTCCTTGTATTGGGGCATCCTGATCTTCGTTGCAGCTGGTTCTGACATTGTTTATACAGTTGATGTCATGTGTTTCCGCTGTTTTCCGAGTACCTGTTGTGGGTGGTCTGTTATAATATATTAATACAAAAATATAAATGTGCGATTTACAGATATTGTGGATTATAATCAGTTATTGAACACGACGGATATATATCAAATTTTGTTGAGTGATTCCGTTATGTATTGTTAAGCGTTTGTTTTATTTATATAGGTGCGTTCCTTTTCTTTCTTTTTATGCCTGCTATAACATTGATTTTCAATAAGAAAAATAAAATACCAAAATAATTTATAAATGATCAGCGTATTTTTCTTGAAAAGAAAAACAGTTGCTTGCAGCACGCATGTTATCATGGATTGTTTTTGTTTTTTTTTTGTATTTTGTCATAATCGTTACGGAAGAAAACGTCGTTATCTCATGTTTGATAACTGGTCTTGGTATGAGTGTTTATTGTACCCAAGTTCTTTGGTAACATTTTCTAATCTAAACCCTCACTACGTGACTCCAGAGTGTTTAACTGGGGACAACGACATAGTATAAAAAGGCGAGACCCGGATGACCATGAACGTTCGCAGCCACACGTTCTGCGCGAGGTTCCACGCCGACCGTGTCCTGAACGCCGCATCGTCACAGAGACGTGTTCTAGCGGCCACTTGAAGGTTACCTGCTGGTTCTCCGTTTCGCGCTTGGCTTCGCGCTTACCAGACGAGGCAGCGGCTGCCGGCGGATGGCGCACTTGCCGGAAAACATCGCGCTTGTCACTACGTAAGTTGGAAGAAGCGACGTTATCAGCGTCGTCGTCCCGCCGTTCGCGGCGAAGACGTCTTCAGCGAGCCTTCTGGTATGAGTCTACCGGCGTAATACTGCCTTCATCCTTGCTTCAACAGCCTCGTCGTCAGTACCGAGCGTTCTGGGACACGAGCTTTGCACCCGTATTCGGGCCACGGCAAGGCAGTCGCATAAGTTTAAACGCTTTCTGCTCCTGATAGCGTCGTTGCATGTGTCTGATGTGTTTGCTGCATGTGGTGGACACATGTTTATGTGCAGACATCTGATGCGTTCTTTATTAGGCGGCATGTTGTCGCGCTTGCATTGACGGAAGTATACATGTGCATGAAGTGGCGTGTTCCGCATACAATTTTTCATACCTGTGGCATCGCCGTCAGATTGTGGCGACCGTCCAAATTTGCAGCTTCGGGTTCCGTGCATGATTGCCCTGAACGCGCATTCTGCGAGATATTGTATTCATGCATATAGACTGCGCATGTTTTAATTCGAGTGACATGCGATAGAAAAGTGTATGAGCTCGGCGTCATCTACGCGATTTTGTTGCCGCAGTTTCATCGGGCCCGTATTCACGCGGGAGATTACCTTGCGTCGCCATTTGCGCATGCGTGTTCTGGCGCGAAGGGAAGATCCATTACGCGCTCGCGGAAGGCTGCCTTGATAACGTCCCACAGAAAAACATGCGTCTGCTGTACTGCAGCTATATAAAGGTTCTATCGGGGCTCTTCATTCTGAGGCCAACTTACCTGCAGAAGCGAAGATGATCGGCGTTACGCCGATACGAGTGGATGTGACCTGCGGTTCGCATACATTCTGATTTTCCTGACGCTCGAGCTTCTTTCAGCGGCCCAAATTTACAGACGTCGCTAGTATATATTTTCAATATGGCGTAATTTTAGTTCGAAGGCGATGCTAAAATTGAGCATTAAAGGTATCTTTCAAGAATGTTCTTGATATATGCCATTAGTTTCAAGACTGACATGATGGGCGATTACCCTTCGACAGCTCCTTACCTGACATTAGCTTGGCGGCCTGCGAGCTTTGAGCCTGAACGCAGTCAGCACGACAAAGAGACGCGTGTTGAAGACTGACATCCGGATTGCCTTGTCCTGTCACTGAGTTCACTTTTCAGGGGTGGGTAGCATTCGTGTCATAGCATCGGAAATATGTATTTAAAAACTATTTTTTATTTTACTGGGAGCCAATGTTTAATAATTGTATTTACGGCTGAACCTTGAGTATTTGTACAGTTATTGGTTTCCGACATTTGGGCACTTGCAGTAGTCGGCGTAAAGGTGTCCAAAGAGCATAAAATCTGTTGCGCTGCGCAATAGCAACAACGAAAACAAGGAACAAGTTGTTCAGGATTGACGTGATGTAATATTTGCAATATCTTATTTTTATGACGTCATTATTAACGGGTCGTTTGAAAATCGCCTGTTTGTCAATGGACCCTGCCCAAACTCGATTACGCATTGCCTTTATTTCAGAATTTTCATTTCAATGTTCGATTTTCGCGGCATGAGCTCCGGCACGCTGAATGCCGTGCGGTCGCGCGGTGCGTAGGACGTCCTCGGCCCAATTTTCGGCGTCAGCCTTAGAGTCGCCGAAAATGTTGCGCTAACGTCACGCCAGGCCACAACGGCCAGCCAGCGAGAGGTCATTGTCGTCACCTTCGACGTCCTCCTGCGATATCCTGTTAGCAGATATCGGCGCCGCGCATACAGGAGTGCGTATTGCGCATATTCGCATTTGCGCCCAAGCTACGTAATGATCGGTTTGAATTAGCATTGTCAATGATATGGTGAAACAGTTTGACCACACGATTACATGGAGACAGAAGATCAAGGATTACAGAGACGAATTCGAAGTATCCAGCCGTATGACGTCGACAGTCATACCAGTCATAAAGTAAAACTGCATCGTCAGAATTACGTGAAGGTGTTGCGGTCTGCGACGAATGCTATCGCAATTATAGACGACCAACGTATTTGCAATTTTTTTTCTGTTGTTAAAATCTACTTATCTTTGTGACATTTATAGCGCTGCTAATTTTTTTAGTAATTATTGGCTATGTATAAGATCACTTTTTGATTTGTGCACTTTTATTTCGAACCTAAAAGAAATTTAATCGAGATATCAGATTATTAAACAAACGAATGAAAAGTATTTGCCAGTTTTCACTGCATTTGCATCTTGTATATATTAATTTAAAATTTAATTAATTCCATATTGCTAAAAAAGCATCTAAAATTTTGCCGCCTCTTGGAATTATCAAGATAACTATCGACAATGAACTATCCTAAAAATCCATTTGCTTTTCGTCGAAAATAACGCCCGATATGCCTGAACATAAAATTCAGTCGCCGTCCTCTATTTGTTTTGTTTTCATTTTATCGCTCCGGTAGTTCTGAAAGGTAACCGATACATCGAGCATCCGTAATCGATGGTTTTCCGTTGATAGTAGCCGTACTTTCGTTTTGTTCCCGTTCAGATGCAGTTGATGGATTGAACAGTCGGGCAAGTGTGCCATCGTGGTAGCTTGTGTGCACAGTCTGTCACTTTCAAACAGACATCGGCCTAGTGATTGACACTCTGACGTTGGTTAATTGTCCAATTGGGTAACAATATTCTTTTAACAAACCAAAATTATGGGTCATTAATAGCAAACGAATGATACTTCCAACATGCTCTCATACTTTTCCTTCAGTACATTGAGTTTTGTCTTCTAATTTCATACACTATCCGTATCTTGAAATAAGTAAATTTTATTGCATAAATAAATAAATTTTCAAGCTGAAGGTTTTCAGGTTTTGAAGTGTCAAATTTGACTCACAGTTGTAATTGCTTTTGTCATGAACGCGTAATACGTGATTTACGGCTGGAGATTGCGCTAAAAAATAAAAAGGACAAAATAATGGCAGACAAAATGTCGCAATATAAATAAATCCTCAACGTTGAACAAACGAAGCGGTCGACGCCGCTGTTATTGCCCCAGCGACGTTTACTGCTGAATCCGAGCTGCCGAAACGTCACTGACGGGACAGACGGTCGTCACTATGACTATTTTTGCCGTTCCACCTGACGTCGCGGCGATGATGACGACGTAGAGTACAAACGCGATGCCGCCAGCACGTCACGGAGCGATATTGAACGTCATTTCCATAAACTTCATTTCAACGTCAAAGAAACGCGAGCGTTGACGCCGTTCGAACGTCGCGCTGACGGGAACGTTGACGACGCTCTGGAGCTGAAATACAACGTCGTCTGTTAACGTCCTGACTCTATCAACGTTATATAGTGACGTCACTTCACAACGTCGGAGGTCGGATGTCGTCGGGGACTTTCCTCGACGTTCTTGTGCTGTTTGTGGGCTGCGTCTGACGGCTTGCTGAAACGAGCTTATAGAGGTATATCATGACAGTCTAATTATCGGTGGGTTTTTCATCGAACATAGAAACTATCGATAGTCAATTTATCAACAAGGATGGCATTGCCAGTGCGTTAATTTATCTATTAGCCGTTCAAAAAACTATCGATGTCGCTTAATAGCCAACGGAATCACCATTACCTTCGCGAGGCACCGGCGTCTGATGGCAAAGCCATCTTATCTGCTTGCATTACGCGCGACGCCCAACAGAGCGGTAGCCTGACCTGCTGAATCCCGCCAGCCAGCGACCAGACTGCCAAGTCAGCAGGTTGAACCGGTGAGTGACGCTGGCAAGTAATCCGGAGACGCGACCAGCTTCTGAATGGGACAACTTTCCAGAATTCGCGGCGACGCCTTTTCCTGATCACTACCGAAGTTCCGTCGTGCACCACCGTCGTATTATTGGATACTGGCTAATTGGCCCCATCATTTAGGGCTGGCTTGTTACGTTTGACTTAAACAATAACACAATGGTTCAAAATCTAACATCGTCACTCTGCGTATTTATGCGGCATGTTCTTTGGCACAACTCAGTGGCTCCGAGGCGGCTTGAATCGCCGGTAATTCACACTCAGGTACGGACCCTTTAGCGTTTTCGAAGCATTTGTTGGCACAGAGCAACTCTGCAAATTGGATGTCTCGTTTGAGCAGTGTGTTCATGAAACAAGTTAGCTACCCACGCGGCCCGAACGAGTCTTCTTGCTTCTTCGCCCTTGCCAAACTCTCTTCTACGGCGTCCATTTTCATCGCGTATATGCTGAGTTGTTCGTCTACGGTGCAGGGGTGGCCAGGATGTCAGAATGCTGGGTTCCATTGCTCTGATCGAAGGGTAGGGTAGACCTCAATGCTAGCTGCCTTGGAGGTCTCTACCACTATCCTTCCACCGAACCAATCAGAGCTCTGTGTGCTGACGTCACTGCAAACCGAAGTAAGTAGCAGATGACAGACTCTGTATACACGCTGATGCTGTCGTTTCTGATGTCCTTTCAGTCCTTCTTCGAGCATTTTTAAGACTACTGGAGCATACTTCAGCAAGCGTCTGGAGTCTATAAATATACAGGTGATTATCTGTGTGTTTATCCAGAAAGTTTCAGGAGGCCAATGTGAAGTTTGATTGGCACGTTTCATGGACGTCCCACGCGGAATTTGCACATTCTGCGTAGCAGCAAGTGCGCCTACATTCTGCAACACTACAGGCAGCCGGTGCATGCAGTGAAAATGCACGTTATCTTGCTGTTACATATATGACTTTAGCTCCGCCACTGTGTCTAACGCGCTCCAGCATTTAATAAGATCTTCCGACGCCTGTTTTCACTCATTGAAAATTGGGAAATTTTAGTGGCTGACTTTGGTAGAGGAAGATAGTCTGTTTGAACAGGTCTGTGTTTTTCGCCCATGGTTTGGGCTTATTTCTACTTAGTATCGCCTGCCAGATTAATTCTATTACAGCGAATAACAGCTCTTCCGCTAGGCTGGCGGCGTGGCTTTCGGTCAGGTATGTCCCTGATAGTTTACAGTGGCTACACTGGTCGCAAGCCGAAAGACGAACTGAGCGCTACAGCATGTTCTCGACATGCGGATTCTTCTTATCGCAGAATCCAAGAACGAGTCTGCCCTGTTGTGAAGTTGGAGAACCTAGTTGACGATCGCAATTCGTGTCTAACGCTGAAATAAGACCATGACATTATCACGGGACCAAGTGAATGGTGGAAGACAATCTAAAAACGCAACAAAATAAATAAACGGTTTAATAAAAAGGAGACATTAAAGAAACAATAAGGCTATTCACCCACTTTATAATTGCCAGTTAAAACCAAATGCAATGATCAGCAGTCTAAAATCAGTTGCATCGCACATATGTGCCTCGAATGAGCTCAATGAGATTAGCTCCAACAACAGATTAAACTTATCGCAATGGATGCACAGATGATTCGTGCTCTTCCTGCATTCAGGTATGTGGCTTTGCTTTCAAGGTAGTTTGCAAATTTTGCATTCTGCAGAGAGATCACATTGACATCATTCCAGATGCCAAAACAACATGTGAAGCCACAGACGGTTAGCAGCCAGAAACTGACAGCTCTCAACCAAGTGCTCCCAGAGTGAAGTATTACCAAGGAAATACGGCTGCCGAGTTTTGTCTTCGGTTACGTCTGCCATCTGATGTCCCTGTCACTCTGTTGTGGATGAACATCGCAGTCTTCATGCTGCCCCACCTGCAGTTGCTGGAGAATGACGGCAACGACATTATGTCTTGGCCAAGGTCACAAGAATGTAGTCAAGCCATGCCATTGTGCTCATTCTGCCCAAAATGGCAGAGACCTGCAGCTACGCATGTAAACACGCAGCTGCGCCGCAGGACTGCCAAGCATTACCAGAAGAAAATAGAAGAACGGCTGAACAGTGTTTACACTCACAGAGCTGAGTCGTCTAAGAATCCACAGAACTCCAGTGCCCATGGCTATGCTGCAGCTCTAAAGAAGGACCAACAGAGTTACGAAGGGGGTCCAAATGACCCAAACAAGTTCCAGGCCCAAGGGCAGAGGCAATGACGGCTTACCTTGACTGCCGTGGAAGGTTACTTCCAAGTCTGCACCAAAGATTCTGCTTCGAAAAACCAGCTAGCATGCCTACAGTCAATTTCTATCAGATGCCCAGTGAGTATAAGACATTAAGCTCATCAATTTGTTTATGGGATAATATAAACTGGGAGCATTAACAGTTGCATACATGCAAATCCAGTAATACTTGATTTCCATCAGTTCTCTGTGTATGCACTTGATCTTTGCCCTGGTATTCTGCAGCAAAAATAGATGTAATTGCTCTGCAAACATATTAAGAAAGTGTTCGGATTGTCCTCTTATGTTTCTATATTACTGTTAAACTGTTCGAGTCTAAATATGGGGTCTGTCTGCACCGAAAGCTGTAATCTGAGCAGGAATGCAAAAAAAAAAAAGATAGACCAGACGAAGAGCAGGATAAGCGACTTCAACGAAATTTTACCCGTTAGGCAAAGGAATACAGAAAGGAGGAAGGCCGAGAACATGTCACATGACTCGCCACACTTGCCTACCTACCCGGCAGCGGCAACAGAAGCGAGGGCCACGTGTCAGCTAGACGCCAGAAAATACGCCTGCCGCAGGACAGTGTCTGCGACGACAGTACCCAGATCACGAAATGATGGCTAAAGTTGCCACATCTACAATGAACTACGTCATTCGCGCTGTCCCACCACCAGCTCCAACTACATGCCCTGCCGCCTGAAAATTTACCCGTTCCCACAACAGATTCAAGCAGCACATAACGTGAAGAAAACGTCTAAATCGAAGACAACTGTAACGCCGTACGAAGGTCCGACGCAATCTCCTTCGATGTCGATGAAAAGAATAAACCATGACAAAAGGCACAGAAAGGCGATATGACGTTCCCAATGACGTTTGTCACATGCCACATGCGTCTTTCAGCGGCCGTTGCGTTCTCCGACGTTCGAGCACGGGGCCATGACATCCGGGATTGTCAACGATGTTCATGGAAGTCGAGACATCATTCCAGTCGACGTTTTCCTAGGCGCTGTGGGAAGGTTCATCTCTCACTAAAAATACTTTGAGGTATTATTGCGAAGTAAACGTTCCACTGCCTACTTGTTCTGCTCTGATTGGCTGACGCGCATGTTCACTTATCACATAGCTGGTATCTGTCTGCGTATCGAAAGCGGATTCAGAGTTTGGGTCTCGTCTACATTCTTGACTGGGACGAGTCTTGGTCAAAAACTGGATCTGACGCGCCATTATCTGCACTCGCCCTCTTCTGGGGGGCGTCATTCATATCCTTCACAGTCATCTGAGAGCCACACATGAGCGCGGCCTTGAAAAGTGTCTGCGAGCCGATTGAATACGACGGTGCTCAAGCGACTTCTCTCATAGCATTCGAGCGAACAGCACTTCCACAGCGTAGACTCAAACACGCAGCCTGCTCGCAGGACGGCCGGCGCGGTAATAGTGACTGACTTCGGCGGTGATTGGCGTCTGGATCCACTGTCGATTGTCTGTCGCCACTATTCCTCCCCACTCTTCGCCCTCTACTTCGATGAGCCGACAAGTACGTAGCTCTGCGCGGAGAGTGGCCACTAGCAGCTTCTGCTCGTGCCTTCTCTGTGACGCTGCTCCCTGTTCTTGCCGACATGTGTGTATTGACGGGAACGTTTTTGCATTAGTATCAACGGTTGTTGGAGTGCCACCTAATAGCCCGTTGACTGTATATCTACTGGACATACAAGCATTTATTTTTCGGAGTAGTGTACAAACGCAACGCGAAATTGCGTGTTGTATGCCCGATTTGCCTAAGCAGATATCATCAGCATACCTCGGCAGCACATGAGGGCTCATCACTCCTCATCACTCCTCATTACAGGCAGTGAGGCGAGTGAGTTTCTGAACTATACCATGAGTGTGAGGGTGAGTGAGTTTCTGAACTAGGAAAATTCATGAGTGTGAGTGGTGAGTGAAGCTGTGAGGGCCGTGAGGGCTGCGAGTGCGCGGGCTGTGAGGGCGGTGAGTGCGCGAGGGGCGTGAGGGTGTGAGGGCCATGAGTGCGTGAGGGGCGTGAGGGGTATGAGGGAAGGTGAGGGCGGTGAGTGCGTGAGGGTGAGTGTGCGAGGGGCGTGAGGGTGTGAGGGCTATGAGTGCGTGTATGAGGAGGGTGGTGAGGCTGCAGGGCCGTGAGTGTGCGAGGGGTGAGGGTCATGAGTGTGCGAGGAGGGCCAGTGAGGGCGAGTGGGTGAGGGTGAGGTTATGAGTGCGTGAGGCCTCCTTCTGACGGAGCAGCCTTCAGTAATTCGGTGTTGTGGAGGGTTACCCCTGCTTCTAATGAATTGCTGGTCGGGTCTGGCACAAGTAGCACTCGGTTGAATGTTGAAAGCTGCATCCAGATATACGTGATACTATGCTGCGATGATGACAACAAAGAATCTGTTCTGGCTTGAATTGACGTTTTGAAATAAACGTTTTGTTTAACAGGGCGATGAGGAGTGCGTGGTGAGTATAGTGCGAGGCGTGAGGGCGGTGAGTGCGTGAGAGGTTATCAGTGGTGAGGAGTGAGGAGTATGAGTGTGAGGCGTGAGGCGCAGGTGAGTGCGAGGCCGCAGGGGTGTGAGGACATGGTGCGAGGTGCGAGTGCTATGGGCGTGAGGGACGAGGACAGAGGGGGGCTAGTGAGTGCGCGAGTATACGGCGCGGAGGGCAGGCAGCGTGGGTATGAGCGTGAAGGCGGTGACCGCGAGTAAAAGGCATCAGCCGGTCGGATCTGAGCTCAACGAAGCGCTCTGCATGCGGGGCTTTTGAGACGATGAGTTCTCTGTGAGGCTTCGCTGGAAGGCGTAGATAATTTGTGAAGGTCGCGCAGCGGTTGCCTGTGGGAGCTCGCGGCACTCCCGGGAATGACGTCACATGCTTCGCCGCGCGGATAGCTTATGGCGGCTTGCCTATTGGGTAACGGGTAAAGAGTAGAGTTTGCGCGCAGCAGGTTTGAGCAAGCAGACAAGGCGGCTTGCAACTAGCGCTATTGGCCGTTTTCTTGTTATGTTTGACAAAGGAGTTGGTCGGACCGGCTTGCACGGGCGGTGTTTTGCTGGTCGACGGCAATGGCGCTGTGCTCTATATAGTAGAGCCGTCTGCAGCGCTCTGACTTTGCAGATTTATAGACGGCGAGCGCGGCAAGTGCAACTGCAGAGCGTCAAATCTTAGCTCTACTCTTTGTTCTAATTGTATAGGCTGCCTGAAAGAACCTGAAAGTGGATGACAGTTAATGACTTTGCGGATTAAATAGTCCTCAAAACATCACGTTGATATTGGTTGATTTTGAGCATCTAGTACATCTTATCTGGTAACACAATATGAAACGTGATATTTTTGCATTGAAGAATTAAGGATCAGTTCGCTGTTTATTTGCTAAAGATCACCGCTGAAAATCATATTTGCTTCATGTAATCGACCGATATTTAGTTATGTCAGTCATCTGCATGTCTCACCATGTTTGCTGGAAACAAAAGGTTTCGGAGTGCTGGGCTCATGTGCGCACTTCCGGTACCTGTCGATGAGAGATTCCGTATTCCCAGAAGCATTCACGCCCAAATCGCTCAGAGCAATTTCTGTGAAAAATTCAGCTAGGCTCGTAACTAAACATTAGAAGCGGCGTTTAACTTCTCAAACACTGTACCATTTGTAATTAGGTAATTGCACCTGTATGCGATTGCATAAGCGTAAGAATTATCCATGGAAAGGAGTCGCGGTGCAGCTGATTTTATCACGAGTGACTTACGTTTGCAATCCATAAGTTCATAAAATTCATAATTACAAATGGTCACAGTGTTTGAGGGAAGTTAAAACACCACTTCTATAATGTTTAGTTACGAGCTAGCGGGTTTTCACAAGAAATTCCGGCTTTTCTGCAAGCGCTAATTTTGGCATTAGTGCTTCTGAGGGGATACGGAGTCTACTCATCGACAGGTGACCCTCTGCCGGAAGCGAAAGGTGCGCATACAAAGGCCCAGCACTCCGAAATTTTTTTGTTCCCAGCAAACGTAGTGCGTACGAACCGAATGACTGACATAATAAATATCGATCGATTACATGAAGCAAATATGATTTTTCAGCAGCGCTCTTTAACGAAATAAACAGCGAACTGATCGCCCAATTCTTCAATGCAAAGAAATAATGAAATCACGTTTCATATTGTGTTACCGGATAGAGTGTACTAGTGCTCAAAATCAACCAATATCAACATGATGTTTTGAGGATATTTGTCCACAAAGTCGTGCTTGTGTACTTTTTTTTCTTTCGAACAGCCTATACAATTAGAACAAAAGAGTAGAGGCTAAGAGCGACTGCTCGCAGTTCACTTGCGTTTGCATGCGCCGTCTGCAAAGATTTCTAAAGTCAGAGCGCTTCAAGCAGTAACTTCTACTATAGAGCACAGCGCCCGTTTTTCATCCGCCGTCAACCAGCAAAACGCCACCCGTTCACGGGCGACTCGCTGTCTGAAGCGGCGAGCGAGCGAACTCTTAACCATTCCGACCCAGCTTCCTTTTTGTCAAACATAACAAAGAAAACGGCCAACCTAACGCTAGTTGCGCAAACCGCGCTATCAAATATCGCCAAGCAGCAAGCCTTAGCTCGCACAAACTCCTTCTTTTTACCCGTTACCCAATAACCAAACCGCACCAAGCATCCGCGCGGCGAAATATTTGCGAGGCGAGCGTCGATCTTACTTCCCGGGAGATGCCGCGAGAGGCCTCAAGGGCCAATACCCGCGCGACAACTCACAAATTATCTACGCCTTCAAGCGAAATCAGACCTCACAGAGAACTCATCGTCTCGCAAAAGCCCCACATGCAAATGGAAGCGCTTCATTTGAGCTCAGATCCCTGACAAACTGATGCCTTTTACTCCCCTCACCGCCCTCACGGTCCTTACACCCCTCACGCACTCATAGTACCCACGCGCCTCACCGCCCTCCACGCACGTATGCCCTTCACGCACTCACTAGCCTCACACCCCTCACGGTCCTCACGTCCCTCACGCCCATAGCGCACTCATACCCCTCACGCATTCATGGTCCTCACACCCCTCACGGCCCTCATGCCCCTCACGCACTCACCGCCCTAACGCCCCTCACGCCCTCACGCACTCATACTCCTCACTCACTCACCGTCCTCACACCACTGATGGCCCTCACGCACTCGTCCTCACGCACTCACCGCCCTCACGCCCCTCACGCACCTATACTCCTCACACACTCACGCACTCATCGCCCTCAGTTTATTAAAACAGTTTATTTCCAAAAACGATCAATTTCAAACCAGAACCAAGTCTTTTGTTGTCATCATCACCGGCACGAGGTATCACGTGAAAATATCGCGTCCCTGATTGGATGCAGCCGCTTTCAACGTCTTCGAATTGCTCCGAGTTGCTCGCTTGTTTTGAGCCGGACCCGATCTCAGCAATTCGTGTCGATCTAGGGAAAGCTAGGGAACAACCCGCCAGCAACACCGAAATTGCTGAGAAAGTTGCTCCGTCTGAAGGAGGCCTCACGCACTCATGGCCCTCACACCCCTCACCCACTCACCGCCCTCGCGGCCCTCATACCCCTCACGCCCCTCACGCACTCATGACCCTCACACCCCTCACGCACTCACGGCCCTCACGGCACTCACCACCCTCACGGCCCTCATACCCCTCACGCCCCTCACGCACTCATGGCCCTCACACCCCTCACGCCCCTCACGCACTCACCGCCCTCACACCCCCTCACGCACTCACCGCCCTCACGGCCCTCATACCCCTCACGCCCCTCACGCACTCATTGCCCTCACACCCCTCACGCCCCTCACGCACTCACCGCCCTCACGGCCCTCACGCACTCACGGCCCTCACAGCCCTCACGGCCCTCACGGCCCTCACTCACCCTCACACTCATGAATTTTCCTGGTTCAGAAACTCACTCACCCTCACACTCATGAATTTTCCTGGTTCAGAAACTCACTCACCCTCACCTCACCTGTGAAGATGAGGGTGAGTGAGGGTGAGTGAGGGCCCTCATGAGTGAGGTTTGCCGAGGTATGCTGATGATGTACCCAAACAAAAATCGGACGCCGGCACACATGATATCGGAGCACAATTTCACTGCGCATTTGCGCATTTTGTACACTACTCCGAAAACTAAATGCCCGGCAATGACGAAATCCCGTAGTATATATACAGTCAACAGTTTGTAGGTTGGCACTCATTATGCCAACCGTTGAATGCCCCAGATGACGGTCCAAAAAGCGTTCCGGTCCAGCCCGCACCTACGTGTCGGCAAAACAAAAAAAAAAAGAAACAGAACCGACGCCAGCGCGGCACGAGAGAGAGGGGGAAAGGCAGGCAAAAAAAAATGCTAGTGGCATCTCCATAGAGCCCCATGCGATGCGTCGGGAAACTCGGCAAGTAGAGGGCGAGAGAGAAAGTGGGAAAAGATAGTGGCGACGAACAATCGACAAGCGTTAGTTCCGGGCACACCCGGTCCACCTTTTTCGAAAGTCCAGTCACTATTGCTGGCACCGGCCGTCACGTCTACGAGGGCGGGCTGCTTGTCGCCGTGATTTTTCGAGTCTGCATACAGTGGAAGTGCTGCGATTCGGCTCAAGTCGCCCCTATGAAGAAGTCGGTGATCGCCCAAAACGCCGGTCGTGTTCAGTCACGGCTCGCGGACCTTTCAAGGCCATAACGCTTCACATGTTGAATCGTATTCCTGTTCGGATCAAGGTGACTGTGGAGGATATGAATGACGCCCCCCAGAAAAAGAAGGGGCAGTGCAGATAATGGCGCGTCAAGTCCAGTTTTTGACCAAGGCTCTTCAGACGAACTTCCGACGATCCCAGTCAAGAATGCCCAGCGGACGGGACCCCACTTCTGAATCCACCACGTGCACGGAGCGAGAGTACTAAAGCAGCAAAAGTGCGATGGGGTGGGTAAAGCATGCGCGTCAGCGGATTAATCAGAAGCAGAACAAGGTAAGCGGTGGGGCAATTCCGCGCAGCGTGACATCGTTCCTTGTTCATTCTCTACGTGCATTTGTTTGTTTTATATACTTCTGGCTGACACATCCAGGGCGTCTTTTGGCGGCGCTCCGTATTGTATCTCGTGCCTGAAAATGCTCAAATAAACAGTTCGTACCAAACCTGTGTTTTAGTTGCTCCTCGTACTTGCATGAGAGCATCTTGCCTTCGCAATAATACTCAAAAAGTATTTTTTAGTGGGGGGGGGGGGGGGTGACACAACGTCTTCCCCACAACGCCTAGGAAACGTCATTTGGATGTGGTGTCTCGACGTTCCATGAACGTCGTTGGTAGTCCGATGTCGTAAACACACGTATCATAAACGTCGAGGGAGGACGCAACGGCCCACTGAGACGCGCATGTGACGTGTGACAAACGTCATTGAGAACGTCCTCTCGACCTTCTGTGCACCTTTTGTCGCGGACATTTAAAGGTTTCATCGACGTCGAAGGAAGGTAACGTCCGGACCTTCGACGTTGTACGACGTCACGTTACAGACGTCTTCGACGTTCTTTCGACGTTTTCTTCACGTTTATGTGCTGCTTGGGTCGGAGCATCTGATCAGATTTGTTAGAGATGAGGTAGGGGTACTGGAGCGACAGGGCATGTAGTTGGGCTAGTTGGTGCGTACATTGGTGGGACAGCGCGAAAATGACGTAGGTTCATTGTGATAGGTGTGGCTGCTAGCCGTCATTTCGTGATCTAAAGATTTTGTCTCGTCACACAAACAATCCTGCGAGGGAGATAGACGAAGCGTACTTTCTGGCGTCTATCGGAGCTGACACGTGTGTGAGCCCTCCTTCTGTTGCCCTTGCTTATGACGAGGTAGATTTCGTAAACAAGTGTGGCAGGTTCGTGTGACAGCATGTAGGAGTGGCTGATGTCGAATGTGCTTCTTTGTTTGTTCTCGGCCTTCCTCCTTTCTGTATTTATTTCTCTTTTTGTAGAGCAAAAAACTTTCAGTTGTAAGTAAGCGCCCTGTCTTTTGTTTCTTCGTCCTGGTCCTACATCTTTTTTTTTTTTTTTTTTGCGCTGTTCCCACCAAACAGTACTGAAGCGGCCGGCCGCCGGACACCGCAGCCTCGGTGTGGAGCGTAGCGAACGGACCCTGTATTCGAACTCGGACGGTGGTATTGTATAAAACATAAGAGGACAATCGGACTTCGCTAGGCAGTATGTTAGATTCTTGCAGAGCAGTTACGTCTATTGTTTTTTGCTGCAGAACCTGCCGAAGTTCGGGAATCCGAGTGCGTATGCCGTTCACGTTCCACTGGAGAACTGATGGAAATCAGATATTGCGGACGCATGTATGCGGCTTGTTGATGCTTCCCGAGTTTATAATTATCCCATAAGCAGAAGAAGTCGTATTGAGCAATGATGTGATGTTTCATGCTCACTGGGCGTCGATAGAAGGTATTAGGCTGTAGGCCATGCTAGCTGGTTTTTCGAGAAGCGGAATCCAGCTATCCCATGAATTTTCTTTGGTTGGCGGAGCTTGAGTGTTGGAAGTAACCTTCCGCATTGAATCAGGAATGGCAGCCGTTGACGGCCTTTCCCTTTCTCCCTTAGGTTCTGGAACTTGAATTTGGAGGTCATTTGAGGGAAGGACCCCCTTCGTGAGCTTCTGTTGGTCCTTCTTAGAGCTGCAGCATAGCCATGGGCGCTTGGGTTCTGGTTCTTAGACGACTCACCGATTTTTTCTGTGAGTGTAAAGGTCGCTGTTCAATTTCAGCCGTTTGTTTTGTTTTCTTCTGTTGTGAGACGGCGGTCCTTGCGGCGCGAAAGTAAACTGCGTGTTTGCATGCGTAGCTGCGGGTCTCGCTTTCTCTCTGCCATTTTGGGCAGGAAGAGCACGTGGCAGCGTGAGCTTGACTGCAGTTCGCGCATTTTTCTTGACCAGAACATGTGTCGTTGCCGTCGTGGGCTTCTCCACAGCAACTGCAGATGGGTGGGCGCTTGCATGAGGCTTCGCGATGTTCATATCCACAACATTTTCGGCACTGAATTGGAACCGGGGACATCGGATGGCGGACGTAACCGAGAAAGACAAAACTCGGCAACGTTGTTTCGCTGAACGAATACTTCACTCTGGAACTTGGTCCAAGCCATCGGATTCTGGCCACTTAACCGTCTGGTAATTTCACATGTTCAATTTTGGCATCTGAAAGTGGAGTGTCAGCGTCTTTGATCTCTCCTACTGCGAAGTGCCGCGGAACAGGCTCGTAAGCCCAACTTTAAAGCCACATACCTGAATGCAGGAAAGGAGCACACGGGTCGTCGGGTCATTTTGTGTATCCACTGCGATTAGGTTTAATCTGTTGTTGGGCCTAATCTCGTGAAAGCATTCGGGGCACATATGTTGCGATGCAACAGTTTTAGACTGCTGATCGTTGCGATTTTCTGGTTTTTAACAGCAGATATAAAAATTAGTCGGGCCAACACTCGTGGTAGGCGAGTTCATAACTGTGTCTCCGCTTTTGATTAAACCGTTTATTTATTTTTTTAGTTTTTTAGATGTCTTGAATTCATACCATTCACTTTGGTCCGTGTCGGCGATTTCCATGTCGCTAGTTAACATTTCAGCGTTGGGCGCAGAGACGCGCGGTCCGTGGTCAGGTTCTCCAACTTCTACCAAGTTAGTGACGGAGGCTTCGTTCTTTAGTTCTGCGATAGAGAATCCGCATGTTGAAGGAGGCATGCTGTAGCGCTCAGTTGGAGTCTTTCGACTTGCCGTTAGTGAAGGGTTCCGGTAGCCATAGCGAAGCTAAATCAGGGTTTATACCCTGACCGAAAGCCACCCCGCCGACAAGCGGAGGAAGCCTTATTGTTTGCTGTAGCTAGAAGTGTCTAAGCAGGTGACACTATAAGTAGAAATAAGCCCAAACAAATGAGGCGAGAAAAACACAGACCTGTTCAAACCGATTTCTCTTCCTCTACCGACAAGTCGGCCACCCTACTAAAATTTTCCAATTTTTAATGAGTGAAAACTTGCTGAGCGTCATCGAAATCCACCAAATCGGTAAATATTAGAAATACTTGGAGCGCGTTGGAAGCACGGTGGCGGGCTAAAGTCACTACTCGTGTAACGGGCGCAAGGCCAACGGTGCTATGACGCACCCGCACGATTTTTCACTTTGTCTGCACTGGCTGCCTTGTGCATGTTGCAGTATCTTAAACGCACTATACTGCGTTCCTTACGCGCTCAAAGTCGTTCTAAAATTCCAGGCAATGGGACGTCCATGAAAACGCGCCAATCAGACTCATTTTGGCCTCCACGAACTTTTTCCGAATAGGCGCACAGGAATTGTCCAATCGCCTGTATGATACATAGGCTCAGACGCTTGCTGGAAGTGTGCTCCGGTTGTCTTAATAATGCTTTCGAAGAGAAAAGAGGACTGAAGAGGGCATCACTGAAAAGAAGCGACAGCGCGCGCTGAGGCTCGGCGTGTATGCGGAGTGCAAGTTCGTCTGCTACTTGCGCTGGGTTTGCGGTGACGTCAGCACGCAGAGCTCTGATTGGTTCGATTGGAAGGATAGTGGTAGAGACCTCAAGGCAGCTAGCATTGAGGTCTACCCCTACCCTTCCGATCAGAGCCCATTGGAACCCGGCATTCTGACGTCACGGCCACCCCTGCGCAAGTAGCGGACGAACTTGAGCTCGGCATATACGCAGTGAAATGAGACGCCGTAAAAGAAAAGAGAGTTTGGCAAGGGACGAAGAAGCAAGAAGGTTTCGTTCTCCTATGGCAGAGGGCCGCGTGAGGTAACAACTTGTTTCATGAACACACTGCTTCAAGAAACGGGGCATCAATTTGCAGGGGTTTATGCGTGCCGACAAGTGCTTCGAAGAAAGAGCCCTTAAAGGATCCGTCCGGTGTCTCCTGCATGCAGAGTGTGCAATTGCCGGCGATTCAAGCCACCCGGAGCCACTGAGGCGGCTTGATCGCCGTGCCAAAGAACGAGATACCCCATAAAATACACAGAGGTGACGATGTTAGATTTTATTTCATTATTGTGTTATTGTTTAGTACTTTGTCCGGTCCAGTTAAAACGCGTAACAAACCCGGCCCCTAGATGATCAGAGCCAGTGCTCCCGAGTGCCCAGTAATACGACGGTGGTGCACGACTCGGAACTGCCGCCGCGTCCCTCGGTGTCCTGCCGAGCCGTCGAACACAGGTCCGGGAAAAGGAGTTCCCCGGGCGTCGCCGCGGAGGTCTGGAAGTTGTCCCATTCCAGAGACGACACACGGCTCTGGTCACTCGTCTCCGGACCGTGAACGGTTGCCAGCGTCACTCGCCGGTTCCGACCTGCTGACTTGGCACGATCCTGCACGGTACTTGTTCGACTGGTAAAGTATTTATACCATCACAGGGTTCACGAAACAGGTCACGTTTACCCACACCCTGGGTTGAGGCGTCGCGCGTGCGCAGAACGAGATTCGCGTGAAATGAAACTTTTGCGCCACTCAAACAGCAGTGCCTCCTATAGAGTGTAGGGATTCAAGACCATCGTGTAAGTTGACTATCGATAGTTTTTTTTTTTTTGAGAACGGTAATATAGATAAATTATTGTCAACACACTAGCAGTGCCATCATAGAGTAGTGATGCAAAACTATTGATAAATTGACTATCGATAGTTTTCCCAAAATGTTCGATGATATCAAACCCACCGATAGTAGACTGTCGCCAGTACTACCTCTATACTTCGCTCACTTGCTTAAGTCCCAGACGCAGCCCCTAAGCAGCACAAAACGTCGTGGAAACGTCGAGAAAAGGTCCCCGACGTCCGTGACGTCCTGCGTTACTTCGATCACGTTTCTCCGACGTTGAGGTGACGTCCTTATATAATCGCTTTCATTAGAGTCTAATCAGGACGTTGAGACGACGTTGTATTTCAACTCAACGTCGTCAACGTTCCCACGACGTCCACTGCACGACGTTCAGGCAACGTCCAACGCTCACGTTTCTTTGACGTTGAAATGAAGTTTATAAATGACGTTCCATTATCGTCCTTCCGTGACGTGCTGGCGACGTCACGTTTCAACTTCTACGTCGTCATCGTCGCCACGACGTCAAGACAAGACGTTTTAGTAGCGCCGAACACTCACGTTTCTTTGACGTTAAAATAAAGTCCATAGTGACGTTACATTATTGTCCCGTCAGTGACGTTTCAGCGACTTCGAGTTCACACCTAGCTGTCGTAAACGTCATACAGGACGTACTGGCAACGTCGACCACTCACGTTTTGTTCAACGTTGAGGACATATTTATATTACGTTCCATTTTTGTCCTGCCATTGACGCCCTGGTGATGTCATGCCACAAACTTTGTTTGGTGTTTTTTTAGCTTTTCCAGCTCCATCTCCAGCCGTAAATCACGTGTAATACGCGTTCACTGTTAAAAGCTTAATTACAGCTGTGGTCAAGGTGGACACTGCTCAAGAGCCGCAAGCAAAACTTAATTTTCGAGAGCTTGAGGAATTTATTTATTTATACATAAATTTACTTATTTCAAGATACAATTAATTGCACATGGGATTAAGCTAGGGAGGGCATATACAAAACTCAATGTACACTGAAGGAAAAAAAAAATATGAAGGCATGTTGGGAATATCATTCGTTTTACATGTGCTTGTTATAATTTTGGTTTGTTTAAAATATTGTTACCAATTGGGACCAATTAACCAGCGTCAAGAGTGTCAATCACTAGGCCGTGTCTGTTTGTGATTGGTTCAGGGATGACAGACTGTGCACACAAACACCACGATGGCGCACTTACGACGCTGCCCGACTGATCCCATCCGTCGGCTGCGTCTGGACGAAGGACAAACGAAGTACAGTACTATCAACGGAAAACCATCGATTACGGGGTCTCGATTAACTATCGAGTTACCTTTCAAGAACTACCGGGCATTAAAAAAATGAAAGCAAAACACAAATAGGGGACGGCGACGGACGTGTTCGGGCGTATTAATCGGGCGTTGACGATGACCTCGACGAAAACCGTTGATACAAATATTTTTTTAGGATAGTTCATTGTCGATAGTTATCACCCGATAGTCCAGAGGCGACAAAGGAACAGATAGCACAGCGAATATGGAATTCAATTAAACTTTAGAAATTAATGTAAATACAAGATGCAAATAAAACGAGGGTATTTAATCAAATACTTTTCATTCGTTTGTTCCCATAGTCTGATATCTCGATTAAAATTTAACCCTAGGTTCGAAAATAAAAAAGTGCACAAATCAAAAGTGATCTTTATACATAGCCAATAATTAATTACTAAAAAAAGTAGCAGCGCTAAAAATAAATGTCACAAAGATAAGTGGGTACAACAACAGAAAAAAATCTGCAGAAACGTTGGTCGTCTATGAATTGCGATAGCATTCGTCACCAGACTCGCAACGCAGCTCACCGTGAATACGACGATGCAGTTTTTGAGTAAACATTTTATTTATGACTGGCTCATGACGCAATCATTGACGTCAGCGCGACTGCAGTGAGACACTTCGAAATTGAGTGATTGCTTCGTCTCTATGTAATCGCTTGATCTTCTGTCTCCGTGTAATCGTTAATGGTCAAGCTGTTTCACCACCATCATTGACCATGCTCTGATTCAAACCGATCATTGCCTCGTAGCTTGGGCGCAAATGCGAATGTGCGTACTGCCGCTCCCTGTATGCGCGGCGCCGGTCTATCTGCTTGCTAGGACGACGTCAGGGCTATCGCAAGGAGGACGTCGAGGATGACGTCCTAAAATGACCTCTAGGATGACCTGAAGAACGACGTCAAGGACGACGGCATAGAGGACGACGTTAAGCACGACGACCTCTCGAACGACCTCTAGAACGACGCCGAGGACAACGTCGAGGACGGCGTCCGCATACGCCCGCCGCGCATACGCACGGCGCATTCGAGGCCAGATTTCGTACCGCGAAAATCGGGTGAAGTAAGTAAAGAATTCTATCTACAATAAAAACAATGCCTTCAATGCGAGTTGAATTTCAAAGGGTCCGTTGACAAACAAAGCATTTTCAAACGTGCCGTTAATGTGACGTCATAAAAATAAAATCGCATTATAAAAAAAAGTAATACATCACGTCAATCCCTAATTTTCTTGTTCCTTGTTTCTTCGTTGTTTACTTATGTGCGAAGCACAGCAAGTTTTATGCTCTTTGGATACACCTTTACGCCATTTATTTCTAAGTACAGTGCCCAAAATTATAATCGGAGAGTAATACAACTATTTTAAATACTCACAGGTTCAGTAGTAAATACAATTGACAAAAACATTCCCCGATATGCAATTAAATAAAAAATAGTTTTTAAATACATATTTCCGATACTTGTATTTTAAGTGCTACACCACCCCTGGAAAGGTATGGGCGCGTCAGTGACAGGACAAGACGCGAAGGCAGTCCCTTTCAGATGTCCAGTCTTCAGCACGCGTACAACATTGCCTTCTGTCGTGCTTTGACTGCGTTCGGGCACTCAAAGCTCACGAGGCGCCAGAAGCAATGTCGGAGGCATCAAGCTCGTGCAGGAGGCGGGGACAACTGAAGGACTTGTCAGGAGAACAATCGCCCATCGTGTCAGTCTTGAAACTAATGGCATATATCCAGAAACATTCTTCGAAAAGACCACGCTGTGCTTCAGTTTTAGCATCGCCTTCGAGTTTTAAAACTGCACTTAAAAAGGTGCGAAAGGTACCGTATATACTTTAGCGACGTCTGCAAATTTGGACACGAAATAGAAGCTCGAGCGTCAGAAGTCAGAATGTATGCGAGCCACGGGTCGCATCCACTCCAGCATCGTGAACGCCGATCGCTCTTCGCTTCTGCGACGTCAGACAAAGTTGGCCTCAAGAATACAAGAGCCCCATTCAGAACCTTTATATATAGCTTGCGAAAGTCACAGCCCACGGGACGCAAGATGTTTTTTCTGTGGGACGTTGTCAAGGTACAGCTTACTTTCCGCGAGCGCGTTGCAGCGTGTGGATGTCTCCTTCGCACCAGAGCACACGCATGCGCAAATGAGACGCAAAGCGTACCATCTCCCGCAGTAGTGCGGGGCCCCGTGAAACTGCAGCCTTAAAGTCGCGTAGATTCGTTGACGCCGAGCTCATACACTTTTTCCATCGCGTGTCACTCGGGCAAAACGTGCACAGTCACTGAACTGTGGGCGCATGAGGTGCACAATATCTCGCAGGAGAGAGCTAATGCGCGTTCTCGGAACGCAATCGGAATTCACGGCGCAGTAAACAAAGATGGCAGCTCGCAGAAGGCGATTATTGGGACGGTCTAAAGCCACAATCACAGTGCTCGACGGCGGTCACCGCAGACATGAAAAAATTGTATGCGGACACGCCTAACGCCTGTTCAAAGCCTGTTTGCTTCATGCACATGTATGCTTCGAATCTGTCTACAGAAAAGATTTGTACGACCAATATGGCAGTGCCGTCATACAATAAGAAACACGCATCAGACAGTGTCTGCACACTGTCTTTTGTATGATGCTAAGCATGGTGATCACCGCGGCTCAGGATGTGCCAAACACATCAGACACATGCAACGACACTATCCAGGAGCAAGAAAAGCTACGTTTAAGCCCCATGCGACTGCCTTACCGTGGTAGGCTCTGGGTGCAAAGCTCGGTGTCCAGGACACTCGGTTGCCTCGACGACGAGCTCGAGCTGGCCGGGCTGTTGAACCGGGGATGGAAGGGCGAAGCCCAGCCCGCCGACGAAGTCGACCCTCGCCGCACCAGAAGGCTCACTGGGGAACCGTCTTCGCCACCCAGACGAAGGCAGGACGACGACCTTGAGTAACGTCCTTCTTCCAACTTACAGTAGTGACAAGCGCGATGTTTTCGGCAAGTCTGCGCCGACGCTTCCGCCGCCGACGTGCCCCCTGCCTCGTCTGGTAAGCGCAGAAGCCAAGCGCGAAGCAGAGGAAGACCAGCAGGAGTACCAGGACGGCTATCAGGTAAGAGCAGGGTGGCCTCCCTCGCTTCGCAGAACACGTCCTCTGTGGCGGTCGCGGCGTTCGGGTTTTGATCGGCGTGGAACATCTCGCACCGCTGCTGAGCATTGGTGACCGCGGGGAGCTCGGATTCGTAGAGTCATCCGGGTCTTGGGTCTCGCCGCCTTTTGTACTGTATCGTTGCTTGCTCGTGGATTGGGCCTTCTGGGGTCACGTGGATAGAGGGGGTTTAGGTTGAAGAATGTTCTAGAGAACTCTGGAGAGCCACAGCCAAACCTTTCATACCAAGACCGAGTAACCCGAGTTATCAAACATGAAGATAACGACGTTTTCTTCCGTAACGTTGCCGACCGAAAACGCAAAAAAAACAAAAAAAAACAAGTCCGTGATAGCATGCGTGGTGCAAGCTTGCTTGTTTTTTTCTTTCAAGCTTGTCGCTGATGCAGCAGTCATTTATAAATTATTTTGGTATTTTGTTATTTTCTTGTGAAAATAATAATTTTGCCGGTTGAATGCTTCAAATCAGTGTTGTAGCGGGCATAAAAAAGAAAAAAGAAGGAACGCACTACATTACTTGTTACTTGTAAATAAAACAAACGCTTAACGTTACCTTAACGGAATACTTCAACAAAATTTGATATATATCCGTCGTGTTCAGAAATAGGCTGAATATGATCCACAATATCCGTAAATGACAATCGCACGTTTGTATTTTGAGCGCTGATGGCTGTATTTTTCGTTATAAACGGCCCACTCTGGCAGGCGCTCGGAGAGCAGCCAGCGGAGAGCACGTGCACATCCGGCGCAATCGTGACGTAGATTGTCTCGGGACGAGCAAAGCTGCGGCGAGGCTGACGTCGACAGGATGTCCTAGCTGTTCCAGCCACCAAAGCGGTCGAAGCACGCCAATGATCGGGCCACCGCAACTAACCGCAAATCTGCTTTCGTACGAATTTTGAGTGACGGGTTAACTCTTCCGTAATCTTGTGAGAGGGACGCAGTGGCGTAGCTAGACCATCTGGCACCCGGGGCCCTTAGGTCTTTTGTCACCCCCCCCCCCCCCCGCTCCCCGAGACCGCAAAGCTAAAAGCCATAACCGCGACGCGAGGTCACGCAGCGATAATGAAATAATAAATACAGGGTTAGCCAGCAAACAGTGTCACCCCCCCCCTTTGCACACCTCTGGTTTAGAGAACGTGAAGGCTCAGTTTAGAGAAATGCGGTCTGTACGCGGCGGCAAGCTAGGCTTCCAAACAGACCTTGTGGTCACCCTCGGTATCGCTCCGGGAAAATATGATATAATATCAAGCTCGAGCGTGCACCGCCAAGGGTTCACCGCTAACGATTCGGCAAGCAACAGCATGCCGGCGGCCGCCATTTTCTCTAAACAGAGTTTCGAGGCAATTCGGTAAGATGTTGTCGCTAAAACGAGCCTCTAAACCGCACGCCTTAAAATGGAAAGTAATGCAATCAAACAATCGTTGGCATACGGTACACTGCGGCGCTGAAGCCAGTCCGTCCACGCAGATTTCCGGAAGCTCGACGGTCTCCAGTCATGGCACGCTGTGGCAACAGGGAAACGCCGTCGCCGTCACAACATTACGAATTCACTTGCCAGAACACTACATTGTGACCGCCTCCCGACGGCGAGCGACGCGCTTCTAGAACTTACGGCGGGGTCAGAGAGCGAGGGAGCTTGCTGAGCAGAAGCCTTTCGCCAGCACCTCCTCTCGGCACTTCCCCCTCGGCGCGTGGTGCGGTGCCGTGCACGGGTGGACAGCCATGGGTGCGAGTCCGGGGTGAGGGAGACGACACGTTGAGAGTTTACCCAACACGTTTACCCCCTCCCCGCGACTCCCTTCGTGTAAGACCTTCGTGTGATTTCTTTCTTCTTCGTCTGGCGCCTTCTCTTGCTGTCTCGGCGCAGTCCGGCCGTGGTCGGCGCAAGCCAGCGTCGTGTTGCGCTGGGTTTGGCGTAGACTAGGTGGCGTTGGCTCGGCGTGCCCGGGCACAGCTCTTTCTCGAGTGCTCCCGCACTTTCCGCGCTTGTTTTTTCCGCCGGTGCGCGATGACTTTGCGCGAGCCAAGCCAGTTTTGCGACTCTGCACCAGACACGTTCGTGATGGAAGAGTGGTGACCTCATGCGTCTACACATTCTTTGCCACTTACGAACCAGTCAAGCCGGGGGGATTGCCGCCATAAGTGGCACCCCCCTCGTGACTGAGACTCCTGGTACCCGGGGCCCACGGCCCCCCGGCCCCCCCTGTTACTACGCCACTGAGAGGAGAACGGATATTGTGGATATAATTCAGCCTATTTCTAGACACGACGGGTATATTTCAAATTTCGTTGAAGTATCCCTTTACGATAATGTTCTGGTATTTGGTTTGTCCCGGTTATGTGAGTGTCCTTTCCCTTTGAACATTCCTATTGCATGGACTTGCTTAACCGGGGAAGGTGGCTGTCGCCTCGTCAGGCATGCCTATGCCCTTTTGTGACGGCCCCGCAGAAAACTGTGAAGGAGAGTGGGGTGCAATGGGACGGTGGGAGGGGTGGGGCAGCAAACATATTTTCTTCAGTGAATGGTTAAAAAAAAAGTTGATAAACTGCTGAGATTGATGATGCCGTGGGGAGCGGTACTTTCAGCTCTAATAGCCTGCCTGCTTGAAGTGGTGTACGCGATTTGAGTCAGTGGTTGCTACTGACAATCAAACGTAAGTGGCAAAATTGGTATTGCTCTATCTTGAACCAAAGCGGTTTGGCCAACGGCTGTTGTAAACTAGCATTGAAAACGCTGTTAATAATTGAAAACGAGTGTGCTGTGTGAAGATATGAAATACTTTAAAGAATAAAACATCGAGGACGGGGACGGAAACAGGACTTTGAAAGAAGTCCTGTTTCCGTCCCCGTTTTCGATGTCTTATCCTTTCAAGTATTCGCACGTGTGAATAGGTTGCTGTTAACCACCGCTATATTCAGCTTAACATCTCACCTGTTGCCACAATTGGCAACTTACCACGTGCAAGGCAGTTTGGGAGGAAGGGGACAGTGAGATGGTGGGAGTGAATGGGACCGCGTCTCAGTTCTCCTTTTATAAAAACTGGATTTCTGACTGGTAGATCAACACTAAGATTAACCTATAATAATAGTGGATCATCTCATTTTTATTTCATATTGCATATATGCCGCCAATTACTTGCCTTTTGTAAAATGTTACCCCACTCTAATCCCCGGTCCAAAACTACAAACAGTCGGAGGACAAAATATGACTGCGATCGGGCTTCATGACTGAATAAGACCCGTCTGAAATAGATATTCACTATAAATACAGCTTTAGCGCAATATAGTGTGTGTCCCATTCCTCCCTAAGGGGAGGGTGAATGGGACACATTTTTGCTCCCGCAATTTCTTTTTTACATTTCTAAAAGACTTAGGACAAAGTGCTGTTTAGCTGACGTGAAGGGTCTTTCACCCTACTACATTCAGGACTGTTAAACGTGTTTCTATGAGCCCATTAATCTACACAAAAATTATAGCGTGAATACTGTCCCAGTTTTCCCCACTCTCCCCTATTACTCATCGGTATGTCTGATAATATCTTTGAATTGATTTGGAACTTAGCGGAGAGAATTTCCACGCTAAATTATTTTTGTAATTAGCAAATTATAGGACGCCTGGTTAAGGCATTATATGAGAGCGGGATACAAAATTTGATGATACAAAAGGCATCATACAATGACGCATTTATTACGCAAAAAGAATCATATCAATATAAAAAGAAAACAATAGCAATATCGGTAAATGCAATACAAATAACTTCACACGCACACATGCCTCATTCCTGAGTACCGTAAAGTAATAATTCAGGTGTGTTTTGAATTTTGTTCTGTCTGCAATTTCCACAATATTATAGCGCAGAGAGTCCCACTCGGAAATGACAAGCTGCAACGGGGAGTTGAGGGATTGGTTAGTACGACATTTTTCGAAGCGAATTTTATGAGGATGGTTGTGGTCCAGAAACAAATGCGATAAAAAGGGAATAAGCGCTCCTTGATAGGAACACTAAAATAATAAATATCGTGAATGAACGCGAGACAGAAATCCTTACGTCTGGTGGCAAATTCGCTTTATGTTTTATTGCCGTTATCTCTCGTAGATAGTGACTACTCTTTGAATATAAAACGTGCTTCCTTGTCTTGAATTCTTTCTACTTTATTAATCAGATAATCTTGATAAGGAGCCCATATTATACCTGCATACTCAAGCTGAGACCTGACGAATGATTTGAAAAACAAGAAGACGAGTTTCGGTAGTTGCTAAAAAGAATTTTCGTCTAATGAACCCCGATGACCGTATTTCCAACGTAATCAACGTGTTCATGCCAGCTTAGAATGTCAGAAAAAAACAAGCTCCCAGATATTTATCTTTTTTAAATTTTTCAAGGGGTCACCGCTTAATTTGTAATTGCAACATATTAGTTTATGATTGTATCAACGACTAAAACCACATTGTGGTTTTAGTCGTTGATATAGTTATAAATTTGGTTTTGTTCATGCTAATACGCATTTGTCACTTACTCTACCATGAAAAGATAAAGTTTATGTCGTTTTGTAAACCAGGGTGTCATTTATAGTTACTATTTTCCTGAATGAGACACAGCCTTCTGCAAAAAAAGCCGCATCGAGGAAGATATGCCAACGGGAATATCATTTATATAAAAAAAAATGAAAGCCGTTTACAACTCCCTGTAACGCCGAATTAGAGCGCAGCTCTTGAGGAGGAGGGGAAGGCATGGGGGGGGGGGTCACGTCACCTCGGGGAGGGGGGTCACGTGGCCTGGGGGTCACGTGACCTCGAGGAGGAGGGATATTTTCCCCGCTAAATTTAGCGGGAAATTTTCGCTAACTTGCGGGAAAATTTTCCGCTAGATTTAGCGGGGAAAATTATCCGCTAAATTTAGCGGGGAAAATTTTCCGCTATAGCGGGGAAAATTTTCCGCTAAATTTAGCGGGGAAAATTTTCCGCTAGATTTAGCTGGGAAAATTTTCCGCTAGATTTAGCGGGGAAATTTTCCGCTAAATTTAGCGGGAAAATTTTCCGCTAGATTTAGCGGGAAAATTTTCCGCTAGATTTAGCGGGGAAAATTTTCCGCTAGATTTAGCGGGGAAAATTTTCCGCTAGATTTAGCGGGAAAAATTTTCCGCTAGATTTAGCGGGAAAATTTTCCGCTAGATTTAGCAGGAAAAATTTTCCGCTAGATTCAGCGGGAAAATTTAGCGAGGACGTTTCGGCACGGTGCCGAAACGTCACCATGCCGAAACGTCGCCGCGGTTACGCCGACGCCGACGCGGGCGACGGCGACGCCGCTCAAGCCGGAAACGGGCGCCTAAGAGCTCGCGCTCTAATAAGAAATAGTATGGGGCCTAGTGCAGAGCACTGGGGCACGCCAGAATTACATCCGTACTCGTTGACAAATGGTCTGAAACTGCAACAGATTGTTTTCTATTAGATAAAAATTATTTAATCCAGTGTATAATTCAGGGGTCTATGTTCAGCAATTTAAACTTCTGTAATAATTGTCCATGGGGCACGCAGTCGAAGGCCTTTGAAAGGTCCAAAAATACAATGTCGGTCTGGTGAAGCGAAAAACATTTTCGTAAAGATCTGACACTAGCTCAAAAAGTTGGGTTTCACACGATTTACCTTTCCTGAAGCCGTGTGATATCGTTATTAAAAAAGATGATGTGGCTATAAATAACATGTTCCAGATTTTGCATGGGACACTTGTAAGCGATATCGGTCGGCAGTTATCTAAACATGAAGTGGCGCCAGACTTGTAAACAGGAATCACCTTGGCATGCTTCCACTTCTTCCGCAAACATCCTTCATCGAGAGATTGCTGGTATAATAAAGCCATAACGTTGCTGAAGAACGATTCAGTGAGTTTTACCAGTTTAGTCATAGTACCGTATATACCTGGCGAGGATCGATATGGTAGGCCTTCAATTAATTTACTTATGCCACGTGGACATACCGTTATATCTTCCAAGACATCGTGAAAATCTCACTAAAATATTGTTAAAATTGCTTGCAATTTCAAGGTCCGTATGTGCTTTTCCTTCAGCATCTGTGAGGCCATAGTTAGAATACTTTGATTTCGGTGGGTTAATGCAGTCCCAAAACTTTTTGGGGTTTGACTTCAGGAGTCGGTTTAAGTCATCTTTATAAAATGTCACTTTAACTTCTTTTTTTTACGTTTTTTACATATGCGCATATCATTGAATGGGGACTATACGGCGAGCAAATGTTCTAAAATGCGTCTTTGGCACACCGGGACGCAAAAAGTGCCACGTCAATCAAAGGGTAACACGGAGCACGCGTAGATAACGCACGATGACGAAGCAGCCAAGCTCGCGCCACCATTGGTTGAGGTCGGAGGAAACAAACGCACGTGGGTGTATTAGGGGTAAGCGAACGCACGAGGTGTACAGGAGCAGACAAGCGTGCACGCCGTATACAAATCCTAGGACACGTCGTCGTTCCTTTCCCTTAGATCCGCCCTGAGAGCATGCAAGCGACGAGGGAGCACCAGGACCAGAATGCGTCACGATTCAAATGCTGCAGAATCTGCCTGGTTCACGCTACCAGTAACTTCTTTCATGGTTCAATGATGTCTGGGCCTCATCAGAATTTCTAGCGGTTTGGCGACGGGCATGGGTGGTCCCCGTACTCAAGAGTTAAAAACCCACCGGGGACTTGTCGTCCTACCAGCCGGTGTCCCTCACCTCATGCGTTGCCAAGCTCTTTGAGCGGCTGGATTACGCCGGCATGACCTTGTGGCTGGAAGGACACCACCTCCTCCCGTTAACTATGACTGGGTTCAGGCCCAGTCTCTCTCCGCTCAAGACAGCATCCTGGACATTTTCAGTGCGGTACAACATGCTGCAGCTAACCGGAAGTCTACCGTGGCGGCGTTCTTCGACATCCAGGCTGCCTTCGACAATGTGGAACCGTCATCAGTCCTGGCCCAACTAACCTCATGGGGTGCCACGGGAAGAGTTCAGGGCTTCCTCGAGGGCTTTCTCTGGAACCGTTCGATTCAAGCCAAACTGGGCAGCACACTCAGCCAATCAAGACCTGCGCCCTGCGGTCTACCCCAGGGCAGCGTCCTGTCACCTCTACTTTTTAACATCGCCATCACAGGTCTCCCAGCCGCTCTTCCCAACTCAAGGATCCCGATCGGAATCTCTATGTACGCGGACGACTTATTCATATGGGGTCTCTGGATTCTGGCACCCGACCTTGAGGGTCATAATGAAATCTGCCATAAACAAGAGCAAGGCTTTCCTCGAGGGCCAGGATCTTTCCCCTTCCGTCCACAGGTCTGCAGCCATGGTCTTCCCGGGAAAGAATCGCCGGTTGCAGGAAATTACGCTCCATCTAAACTCCCAGCCCCTGTGCCTTGTATCAAAGCAACCTTTTCTCAAGCATTACACTTGAGAATAGCTGCAAGTGGCACCATTAGGTAAAGGCCGTCACGGCTTCCACCATCTCTTCCCGGAACGCTGTGTGACGGGTTGGAGGGCAGAACTAGGGCAACTCTCCCTGAGTCATTCTTACCCTTTACTCTTCATTGGTGGTGAGCCGATTCCTGCAGAGCTTAGCATACATGGACCTATTCTCAGCCAGGCTGAAAAGCTCGAACGGCTGCACCGTGCAGAGCCTGCGAACCTTGCTAGGCGTGTCCAGAAGCCCAAGAAACGCCAGGGTGTAGGGGAGGCCCTTGTCGCTTCCTTTGCACCTTCAAGCCTCCCAACGCCTTTTGATACAGATCATCCGCCTAGGAGAGACCCACCTAGACCAGGCCCTGATCATGAGATTCAGGACCCGCACTTAGTCAAAGCTTAGCCGAGCCGCCCACACCCTTCTCGGACTTGGATGGGAACTTTCCCAGTTATCCAACCCTCACGGCACGACACCGCCCCTGGGAGGCAGGCCTGCATTTATCAAAATTCCTACCCGGCGTTCGCAAGTATAGGCCAACACGCCCCCTCTAATTGTCAAGGCAGCTACCGAAGAACAACTGATAGCAAGGTACCATCGGAACCTTCACATGTACAAGGACGGATCGGTGAACAGGTTTCGGCAAAGCAGCAGGGCAGCCTTTCACATCCGGCCTTACAAAAGGACTGGAGCGCCCGCCTTACCCACATGGTGTCGTCCACGACCGCCGACCCCTCGCACGATTGCCTTGTGTCATGTGGACTGACAGGAGAGGTTCATTGGTGGAATCGCCTCCGCCTATGGCTTTCGGGATTTGTGACCCAATTAAAAAGGTAAAAGTGACAAGCACGCTTATAAAAGGTACGGAAGCACATCGGTATCGGCCTAACCCAGAGTGTTGTACACCGGGTAAACGAGGTATCACTCATCGAAGTGCTTGCGGCACCTAACGACCAGACCAAGAAACCGGGGCAGAGAAGCGAGCCGGAAGCGTGAAATAAAAGCTAAACAAACTCACGCCGAAAAAAAAAAAAAAGCGTGAAATATTGTGCTTTTACACTGCCTGCTTGACTTGCGAGTCATACGGCATGTGACGTCACCCAATGCCACCTAAAATACAAGGCCAACGTTACTAGATTAGCTCAATTACGAAATTGCCCGAGGTGAGCTTTGGGCCTACCCGCTAATCTGTCCAATCAGAGCTCGGCGTTCTGACGTCCCATGGCGCGCCCGCGTCTCCTCTTCTCCATCACTTTGTCGGCGCATGAGCGCGGGCAAATTTCAGGGTTGGTTTTTGGCATAACCTTCATTTGCCGCTTTCTCAATAGCTATCTTGAAATTTGAGATGATAAATATCCCGCCGGGACGAGTTAAGCTGTGTACTTTCGAAACCGGTTATAAGGAAGTCAACGAAAATCGGAAACCACTTCGCTATATCAGCTGTTTCGTTATAACCGACTTCGTAATAACCGGTCTCGACAGTATTCCCAAAAATGTTTGGGTTTGGGTAGCTCAGAAAACCGCCGGCGCTCCTTTCAATGACGGACGCTTTCTGGATGGATGTGCGTACGCGTGCGTTGTCGAGTAGCGAAGAGGATTCCGGGTGGAGAGACTAAGCCAAGCTGAGAAACGCTTGCAGGCGATCGACGCTTTCGCATCATCGTGGCAGCTTGTAGCGCCGGCCAGTCAACAGCGTGAACCCGATCAAGCTGTTGCAAACAATCTCAAATCCTCTGGACGACGACGGCAAGATGGGTCATTTGTCAAACTTCGCAGGTGGGTGCATGAATTGGCCATCATCTGTCATCCCCTTCTTGGCCCAGACAGCGATGAAACACGAGCCTGCGCACTGCCGCTGTTTGTTCAGCGCACATCTCTGTGACCTACTCCGCGAAAGCAAGGTTGTGGAATTTATGAAGCGCGCGCACCATCAACTTCGGAATAGGTATCATCATTGTAAGAGGTTCATTGGACACCCAGCTGCCTTCTGACCTGGAGAGCCAGAGTAGGCTCTTGTACCATAGGCTTTCTTTCTTTTATTTGTTGCTTTCCTAATTCACCGGGACGGGGGCAGAGACTAAAGCAATTAAGCCTGACGAGGTTTCTGCCCCATTTACAGTACTTGAGCAGCACTGCGCATCTTTTTGTACAAAAGCAACTACATAAAAACAGAACATACATACTTCTGAAAAGTATATAAAATTGCATATCAACTATGCGACGAAAAAAGAAGTATACACAACAGTCAAAACTTTTTAACAAAAGCACCGAAATATCAGAGTTTTTAACATTGAAGATATAGTATGTGAAGACAAAGATATATGATGGATAGGACTCACGAAAGACACATAAATAAAAAATAATAAAAAGTAATGCCACTGCCCACCAAAAATATATTTTCATTTTTTTTTATTTGAAGAAAGTTGCAATTCAAGTCAATTTGATCTTCGATTTTACTTAGAATTATTGAAACCTGGACTTTTTTTGTTTGCTTTCCGTAATTTCTGCGATCTTTGGGTGGTCGTCTGATTGTATGCCTAAAGTTGTAACTTTTTATGTTTCTTGCATAGTTTCAATTAGTTGTTCACTGTGTACTGTGACAATTTAAAACAGTAGATTTGATTAGCTTTCAGGAATATTTGTCAGAAAGCTGGTCGGTTGGAAGGCCTCTTGGCTTCCCCTCGTAGTTCTCGAATATCCGTAGAATCTTTTTTTGCAAGACAAGCAACGTATTATAATTTGTTGCCGATGTGGTGCCCCACACTTATATACAATAACGAAGTGTGGAGTAAAATATTAAAATGTCCATCTTGCGATCGCTATCGCTGATCGCACGATGGACCTTACTGAACAGAGACCACTCTACCTTGCGAACGTTCAGACATTACGACACCCGTGGCACGTTCTCGAACTGCGCTGTTCAATTGTTCTACAGTGGAAACCTGAGTCGCAGCCAGAAAGGAGGAAACTCTCCCTCAATTCCTCGTTTCCATTCGAGAAAGAGGGAGACCCCCGTCCCTTCTGCGAAGACGTAGCTCAGAGACCCGCTCTTGTGGGGAGAGGAGGAGAGAACAGAGCGAGGGGGCATGGAGAGAAGGAAACTGGGAACTGGGTATCTGCCCGGCAGAAGACGATTATGTAGGTCGGCCTCTAAGACATAAAGATTTCTAGATTTATGTTTCTGTAGTGAAAAATATATTAAGCATTTGAAAACAAGGTGTTCAAATGTTGTCTAAGTTTTATTTACATGTGAATGTTATTCAAACGCGGCCGTAAACAAGAGGGGGGGGGGGGGGGGGCTACGCCCCCGGAATTTAAGCACCCCCATGGCTACGCCTTCTTACTTGAACATTTGCGCACCGTGTGAGTAAACTAGGGAGGTTCCAGCATTCATGGCTTGCATTGACGTCGCCTCAGCTAACCATCCCTTGCTGCTGTAGCGTGCCTCCTGCAACATACATTTTGCACTGTTTTTCTCAGTTAGAACACGTAGGAATCCCCGCCAGCACGTTGCGATGACGTCACGTACTGGTGGTGTATATATCAACTCAGCTCTCTCACATCAAACCACTGTGGTGGCGCTGCTATCGGCAATGTGCATGCGCAGATGCGTCATCTCTCGCGAATCCGGTTTATGCGCACTGCTCTCAGCTTTCTGGACAAAGGCGGACTTGCTTGTACACAGTGTGTTAGCCTGTTAGGGTATATATAGTGATAGGTGATAGAATATGATCGAAACTATACGGACGAATGAACCGTACTTGATCGAATCAAACAAATTCTACGGAGCCACCGAAAGACATCAATACACAGCCTTAGACGGGCTAAATAATGAAACGATAAATTGTACTCGCGATCGGAAAAATCCCAGTATATCCTTCGCCTCGTTTCGAAAAAAGGATGCCGCTGAAGGTTTCTCACATTCCGGTATTGGTACAGACTGCCCGTGATCCATCAGTCACGCTGTCACGGTTTATTTGAAAAGCTGTCAGGACTGGCTGTGAGAGCAGCCTCGCCTACGTAGGTCCACTCTGTGCCATTCGGTGCCGTAGCGAAAGATGGGGTCTCACGTGCTCGTCGTAGTAGCGGTGCTCTTGGTCGGCGTGTGGATCTGCGAGGCTATCGACACTAAGCTCATACTTTCCGCCTTAAACACGTTCGATACGGATATTCTGACTCCTCGTGCAGGAAAGGTACGTCAGGGCGAACCTAGGTCTTCTGGAGTTCTTCCGATTGTCTTTTGGAGGTCTTCTGTACGCCTTCTGAAGATCTTATGAAGGTCTTCTGAAGTTCTTCTGAAGCTCTTCTGGAGGTTTTTTAGAAGCCTTCCAGGCCTTTTGGAGGTCTTCTGAAGATGATTTGAAGGTCCTCCAAATGTCTTCTGTAGGCATTCTGAAGATCTTATGAAGGTTTTCTGAAGTTCTTCTGCAGCTCTACTGGAGCTTTTCTAGTCGTCTTCCAAATTTCTTTGGAGGTCTTCTAAAGATCATCTGAGGGTCCTCTAAATGTCTTCGGTAGGTCTTCTAAAGGTCTTCTGGAGGTCTTTTACAAGTCTTATGAACGTTTCTTGGCGGTCTTCTGGTGGTCTTTTGAAGGTCTTTTGTGTGTCTTCGAGACATCTGGAGGTCTTCTGAGGCTTTTCTGGGGTTCTTCCGATTGTCTCTCGAACCTTTATGAGTTCTTAAAATGGGCTTAGTTCAATGTAGAGTACAGTTCCTCTTGAAAAACGAGTTTCTAAATGACTCAATACCGTATTCGAGATAACATGAAAAAATATTTAAGGCTGAGACCCCATGCCGGCTATAAAAATGTCGATCTATGCCTGTGTTTGAAGCGCGATTCCAACCCGTTACTGCTCACTAAAACTATTATTATAGAGCGAGGGCCAAATAAATCTAACATACTCTAAATAAAATTCAAAAATCAACTTTGTATGCTCTAATACTGTAATTTAGCTCAACAGTATGGCTAGGTGGTACATCTATTGTATAAAAATATTGAAGTATACTTGTATCAATCAAACTTACAAATAAAAATTTAAAAAATCTTAATACGACGCGGATTTAAATTGTTTTAAGTTAAAAGTGGAAAATCGTTCTAGTGGGCCACTGTGACATATTCTATCGGGCGATATGAATTCAGACATTAAACCAAATTCAGCTCCTAAAGATGTCGAACAAAGCAGTAGCCCTACAATAGAAAAAATGGTAAAGGCAATTCTAGACACGCTAACTGTAATTATGAGAGACCTAGGCCAAATCAAAACTATAACCAAAAGAAATTTGAGAGCGAATTCGACAGCCTAACCAAGAAAGTCATCCAAATTAAAGCAACGGTTTAAGAAACTAAAGAACAGAAAGTGTAAATAGTGGCTATTAAAAAAATGATAAAACAATATAACATAATCTGACGGAATGCCAGAAAAAACTTGTCGAGGTAGAATATTGAAATCACCGAAATAATCTTATGGTTTTTGGTGTCCCAGAGGGTAGGCGAAACAAATTAGTTACTAAATGTACTTGTTAATGTGTTTGAGCATATGCTTGGAATCCACGTGAAAGTCGAGAGCTTACACCGGATTGGGAGAACAAACAAAAATCGACCCGTTGCAGTAAAATTTCTCGATTACGCAGAAAGAAGAAAGCGTGCTCAAACAACTCAGACGCTTAAAGGAGACCAAGATAACGTTAAAACACGATTATTGGCAGTCAACTCAAAGTGCATACTACTGTGGAAAAGTAGCAAGGGTAACCGCGATAACGAGGAGGCAGGTTTTCTGGTACACGATAAAATAAAAATAGGAAGTCAAGTTTTTGAGTGGGACGATAATGTAAGGCAAATGTGCAAATAAATAAATCAACGAACTCAGCAAAACAGTAGAAAATGACGTCAAGCACTCCCTCGAAAGCACCTGCGACTTCTAAGTTTCAATGCACGAAGTATTGTAAATAAATTGAACAATTTGTAGATAGATTATGGTCATCCATTTAGATAAGACAGTGTTCTGTAGCATTTCTAGCAAGATACATGTCTTAGATTATCAGTAGAAAATTGGTAGCACTCAATTCATGAAGGTAAATGAGCTCAAGTACTTGGATGTTTTGCTCAGTGATACGTTACCAATCATGTGGACTACATTTGTGCAAAAGCTTACATAAAGTTATTGTTTCTAAGCCATCTACGGCATGCTAATTGTAACGGTCGTTTAACTGCTTACAGGTGTTATGTACGCCAGGTATTAGAAGATGCATGTGCTATATGGGATCCATATCGGAAATATCAAGTTTCTCAAAATAAAAGAATAGAAAATTTGGCCCTTCGGTTTATCTTTTCTAAATACAAGCGCACCGAATCTGTTTCTCCAATGAAACGTGAGGCAGAGCTGGACTCGCTGACAACGCGAGAACAAATATCCAGATTAATAAAATGTTTTTTTTTTCATTACCAATGGCCTGACAAAGATAGAACAGCAATCGTACTTGGGCCCTTCAACTTCACGTTCTCAGAGGGCATGCAACGTTAGGGCAATTGCGCTTTTTTTTTATAGAACGAGGGTAAAAATGGAAGGCTCTGCCTAATGTAGTCGTCGGCATGCACCGACAAAAAGTCGTTTGAGTTAAGACTACGCGATTGTTTTCCTATGCTTGTAGAATATATGTTGCAATTTGCGATGGGTGACCACCCTGCTTGTACAAATCTGTTACGTATGTGTGTGTGAATATGGTATTGTTTTGTTTTTGTACAAATTATTTTTGCCTCTCCTTTGTTAACCAAAAGCTTCGCAGTATTGTAAAAACAAAAACGAAGGCAAAGTTAAGTTGACTGTCTTTATTTATTTTTTATGTTTTCTTTGGAACCAACATCTCAATGGCTCACAACAACGTTCTTTTTTAATATTCGTATTAAAAAAGAAAGAAAAACGTAGCAGCATGTTGCTGACTTTTTATTAAAACAAAATTTCCTTTAACATTTTCACAAAAAAAATCTTTAGTTTTGATAAAAATTAGAGGTCCACGGCTTTGCTGACGTCGCAGAACCGCGCGGCCGTAACGTCGCTGGCATCCCTTTAAAGTTTCATAATACGCTCAACAGTTATTAAATAATCTCACCTGTTTGTAGATAACGCCGTATATTTTTGTAAATTTTCCGACGTATGGAGTGCGACGCACTTAGCACAAACAAGGGATCGCCGGTTTGTTCTGTTTCTTTCACAGCTAAAAGGCTGCCAAAAAGATCCCGGTGTGAAATGAGCTCGTCCCAAGCGCCTTTTTATACAAGAATCCCCCCCCCCCTTAAAAAAAAGAGCCGATGCCATGTTTACGTTTAGGGAGCAGTGTGCGGCGTGCACATCATGGATATTTTAATATTTGAGTCAGGCTAGTAGTAGTTCATTACTTTACCGGAAGTTTAGTTCTCTATAATTCATAAACGTGCACACTTTGTTGGTTTGGCCCTATGCAATGCAACTATGTCGTACAAAATAAAGTGATTCCCGGTTTCCTTACTTTTTTCCCCACTTCAAGTGTTCCATAGTGCAAGCTGCGGATGCTTCCCCTATTCGCGATGATTAACGATTTCTTGGAGAAGGGAGAAGAAATCATGGTGAGTTGAGTTTTAGCGGTAACGCCTCATAGTGACGGCGTTTACCGGTAACGCGTTTTCTTTTTTTTTTTGGTGACGTCTTATTTGTTACATTTTCAAAGCGGTAACGGATAACATACTTACATCACTTATATCAAGCAATGGGTAACGTAGCTACGTTTTCCGCTATGTCTTGTTCGAAAATCTTAAAACAATTAACTTCAACTTGTTCGTGTTCCTAGGCAGCAATTTATATGAATTCTTGCACTTATCGCAGATGCCTTTAATGTCAAAACCGCAAAAAAAGAGAAGTGACCATGAAATTATTTTTCAATTTCTTCCTTTCTTAGCTTTTTTCCACAACTTGCAAATCGCGCAGCGTTACCAAAGGTACAGGGGCGAGAATATACCACTAGCAGTTCGAGAGGAGGGAAAGGAGGAACTCCCCTCTCGCTCGGACCATCATTTCTGTACCCGCACACTGCCATCCTCCCCCCCCCCCCCTTTTTTTAGAAGCCCGTCGCTCACATTTCGGACCAAAGTTGCTTGCCCCCTTCTCCCGCACGTGGCTTCCTCAGCACTGCACGCAACTATCCTCCGTTCACCCCTAAGATGACAGTGCTGTGGAGGCTACGTTTTCGTTGGGTCAGTCACACTACTATCTTTCGCCGCGTAATCACGCACATTTGCGCATTCCCACGCGCAGAGAATGGGTTAAGGTGATGAGAGGGGGGGACGGGTGGTTGGGCCACCAAGAGCGTAGCTCCTTCCGTACTGTCAGCTGAGGTGTGAACGGATCCAGGGTCGGGTGACGTGCTTCGGGTTCCGCGGATGTATCACAGTGAAAAGGCGGAGAGCTTTTGAAGGAAAGGAGGTACGAAATAGTCATCTATGTTCTTTAAATTTCCGCATTGAAAAGCAGGGCTTTGACTTTCTACCTTAATGATAATAATCCATGGAGAGGGAAAACAAGGGGACGAAGAACAAACACGAATCTCCAAACACAGCTAGGTAACTGGTGCGCGACTGAAAAATTCCGCCTGGTCCTGGTATCGAACCAAAGACCTCTCCGTTAATTGCATCGTCATCACCTTCTACCAGACATGTACACGTTACCCAAAAAAGTAACTAAATACCGTTACTCGTTACTTCGCTCAAAAAGTAACTAAATACGTTACTCGTTACCGACTTCTCAAAAGGGAACGCGTGAGTTACCTCAAGAGTAACGAGTTACTTTTCACGTTAATTTGAAGACCAAATACACAACTGTTTTTGTTTCATGGTTTATTATTTTATTTTTAGTAGTCGTTCAGCTGCCTGTCGAAGTTTTCATCAGTTATGTTTCTCGGTTCCTCGAAAATACATTTCTGGTGACGCTGAAGCTGTCGTTCTACTGACGCGCTCGAAGGAACGGCAGTGTTGTGCTTCAGGAAGAGCTCGGTGAATCTTCGGGAACTGCGCCTTCATTGTGGACAGCGGGTAATGGGTTATGTGCCTTCCCGTGTTTGCAACCTCCGGGTTTACATTCGGTCCGTACCCGGTTCTTAGAAAGTTCAACCAACGAACCTTATCTGTTCGCTGGGTGCAGGACATCTCCCAGCTGTAGAGTTCAGTACAGCAACGTTCATCGCTGGACACGTCAGTCGAACTGTTCGACTGACGTGTTCAGCGATATACGTTGTTGTATTGTCATACTGTTTGTTTTTCTGGTTTTTCATCTGCATTTGTCGCAATAGACAGATACTCCAAGGCTAGAATGAAACAAGGCCGTTTAAGTGGTGCTGTACATGACTGCCTCAGAAGTAACAGAGTACCGTTACTCGTTACTTGAGCCTGAAAAGTAACTAGACACCGTTACTCGTTCCTTTTCTGAAAAAGTAACTAAATACGTTACTCGTTACCGAAAATAGTAACTAGGCATAAGTAACTCGTTAGTTGTAACGCGTTACGTACATGTCTGCCTTCTACTTCTTTTTTTGCCCACTAGACGATATGCTAAATTAGTAAAATCCCAATCTAAATTCATTTATATCGACCCAAAATTAATTTCGTGACCCCTTTAAAGGGAGCGATACAACAATTTTTCTACTTTCAATAAATACAGCTTAGAATTATAACCTTGACATTTATGACCTATGAAACACACGTTGGCTTTTTTTCGCTCTCTGCGCCATGGCAACCACAGAAAAAGTTCGCAAAAAGAAACGAAATCCGTTGACCCCCTCAACTCGAAGTCAAAGAAAGCGGCCAATGGATTTTTTCCCTTGGCCTTCGCAGTATCTCCTTCGCAAATTTTGCGAAGGAGATACTAAAAGAAAAGGTCCGCTTTCATCCTTGAAATTCCGGCGCGACGAAGACGCTTCTGGTCAGTAACGTTGCGTTCGAGTATTCTTGGGTCCCACTATAGAGCCAGTGAGCTGGTGTAAAGTGAGAAACGTTCCTACCCAATATCGTTGAACAGCCCTTTAAGTAATAATAATTGGGGTTGTGTGGATATCTATACAGCTTGTAGTTCGTCAGCCATTTCGAAGTTGCGACGAGTCACTCGCTGTAGATGACAATTTAGCCAGTGCAGTACAACCGCCAGCCTGGGGTCTTTAACGCACCACGCAGTGGTGATACACGACCGCACGCCGGTACGATGCTCATCCAGATCGAAACGGGCAGGGGTGGGGATTAAGCCCAGGACCCTTGGGTTCTGCAGCGCGAGCTTCGCTCCACGTGCTCCGAGCTGGTGTGCGCCTAGCCCACTCGGCCACCCCATCCCCCCCCCTCCTTTTCAGTATCTCGCCCGCTGCACTATACCAACTGATTGACGAAAGAAAAGTAAATGCACTGTACCGAAACTTTTTATATACAGGGTGTTTCATACGTAAGAGTGACAAATATTCCTAAAATTAGTGTATTCGAGGTAAAAGGATAATTTTCTCGGAACCGCATTACTCGTGGTGGCGGACGTCAGAAAATGCGTGATACTTACTAATTAGTTCGCTAATTAACTAAAATTGACTAATTAACTTTTTAATTAGTGAAAATAGACATATGGTTCCAATTAGAAACTTGCTGAGCGTCATCAAAAACCACTAAATCAGTCATTTTCAGAAAGACTTTGAGCGCATGAGAAGCGTAGTAGTGCACTAAAGTTACCACTCGTGGAGCAGGTACAAGGCTGACGGTTGCGGTAAGGCGCCCGCGCGATTTTTCCGTCTCTTATGAGAGCCCCAGCCTTGTACCTGCTCCACGAGTGGTAACTTTAGCGCACTACTACGCTTCTCACGCGCTCAAAGTCTTTCTGAAAATTACTGATTTAGTGGTTTTCGATGACGCTCAGCAAGTTTCTAACTTGGAACCATATGTCTATTTTCACTAATTAAAAAGTTGATTAGTAATTTTTAGTTGATTAGCGAACTAATTAGTAAGTATCGCGCATTTTCTGACGTCCGCCACCACGAGTAATGCGGTCCCGAGAAAATTATCTTTTTACCTCGAATACACTAATTTTAGGAATTTTTGTCACTCTTACGTGAAACACCCTGTATGAAAGGCTAGTGACGTCACTCCCCACGTCGCAAGCTGCCGTCGCCGCGGCAGCTTGCGCAACAGTAATCTTTACCGTGAAACGTATGCGGTGAGCGCTACGTGCTTCGCATTGTTATCAGGAGCGCCTTATCATCAATTATGTGGTTCGGATGCTTGTTTTGTGCTTGTTCTTTATTGAAACGAATGCTGTGCTGTATGTTGTATGCGTGATATGCACTTTTCGCTTCAATCGCTGAAGGTTTTTTTCTTTTCCGTGAGGACGCCGACACGAAAAAATCCGACCAACGAGTCATATACAGCTTCGCTGTAAAACATGGCTGAAGGAGATCGAGAACTGCCACCATTTGGGCTCGCTTTTTTTGTTATAATCTTTGTGTCCCGCCTCAGCTTTGAGCTATGTCCTTTTGTCGTGCATGACGTCTCAGACACTTTTGGCCTTGCGGTAGTTGCGTGCGCCTTGTTACGCTGTTTGAGCGTTGCTATCCTTTTATGACGGCGGGCTGACTACCCGTTGGAAAACAAGACAGTGCATGCATTGGTGCCCTAGTGACGTACGACCGTCACGCATCAACCCGAGATCACCAAATCCGTTGTGTGTTGTAGCTTTATACTTTGTATTTATTATATTGAAAGGACGCGGAAACAGCATTTGTATACTCTCGTTTCCTGACACGATGCATTGTTCAAGGATTTGCTTTTATTACTTTACAGAAAATAGATTGCGTTGTGAAGGAATTCTCCAAAGGGTTTCCACGGTTCGAGATCGAGTGCATCATGAACGATGACTTCAAGGAGGTACGGGCGCTGTGAGCTGACACTTCGGAAGCTCGCATACGTATACATCAGCTCATGTTTCTGACTTCATCAACTCCTACTTCTACCCTCATCAACCTCATACTTATAACGTCATCACCTCATGCTTCTGTCGTCATCAAATCACACTCCTAACGTTGTCAAGTCATGCTTTTGACGTCATCAACTCATGCTTATGACGTCATCAACTCATGGTTTTGATGTAATCAACTTGTGCTTCTGACGTCTGCTTCTGACGTCATTAACTCATGCTTCTAAATCCATTAACTCATACTTCTAACGTCAACAACTCATGCTTCGCACGTCATGAACTTATGCTTCGAACGTCATCAACTCAGGTTTTGACGTCATCACCTCACTTCTATCAGAACACAAATGCACTTTTATAAACAAATTAGTTCGACCATATTCTTCGCTTGCACAAACGAAGGTCGTTTCAGTCCTGGAATAATAAATGAACTTACGAGAATCTTAAAGTGCCAGCTTAGACCACGTCGAGATGTTCTAACACGCGTTTCAAAATATTATTTTGCTTCTACCATTTATGCTATTGGCATCTTTGACCTGCAACTGTTTCAACAGCCGTGAGAGGATGCAATTTACAAATAGTCAAATACATATCGTCCAGTGATAACTAAAAAAGAAATGTGTCCTTTCAAACTTTAGTCAAGAAGTCTTTCCAAATTTTCATTTTACAGTGTTGATCGATAGGGACATCGTGAGGAAGAGTGATCTCAATTCGCGCTGTACAGGGTATTTCTGAGCGCGACTCAAGGTGAAAAGAAATCGCACAAAGCATCGATAAACGGAGCGCATTGAAACTTTTCATGTGTCGTTAGGTGGGGCGTTTATCATACACTAATGCAATAAGTGGAGGGAAAAAAAAGTAAGCTTAGGAAACTCGATTTATTTTCTTTTTTCTATGAACTGGTAGGAAAACGCCAAAAACCTTCGGCTTGACACTAGCTGCTATCTCACAGATGGCGCCACACACACTCGGATCTCGACACGGGTTGCTTTCGGACATTCCTCTCAGCAGAAGCTATCACGTTTTGGGCTTTATGTTGCGCCATCTGCGAGTTGCGGCGTCAACCGGACTTGCTTCTCGCCGTTCTCTTCTCCCCAAGGGGGGAAAAAAAGCTTATTTTTCCGGCTTAAATTGATTTTTTTCTTTTTTTTCTGAAATCTACACTCCTTAAAACTTTGAGTAGGATGAATGCACCAACCTAAAAGGCACCCTTCTGTGAAAAAGTTTAATTGCACTCAGTTGACTTGTTTATACGAATATTTTTACTCCCGGAAAGCGCTCGGAAACGCCCTACATATCATAATTCGTGCAAGAAATATGGCTTTTGACCTTAGCAAAACTAATCGAAGAAATTAGCCCATATTTGTAAATATATGCAACGGTGAGCTTTTTCGGAACCCGGAATGTTATCTTGCGACTCACCCTACTGACGGTATTAGTCGAATTGCCTATTTTCTACTCTACAGTTATTATGTACACTACGCGATATCGGCGCTTTACTGCATTTTACTCTAGCCAGAGTGACCGACGGGCGGCAAGCTTTACTGCTCAGGTTGCTACCATAAATGAGAAATTTCCGCCACTGTGGTGCTGCTGTTTTTTGGCAGCCATTTCAATTTTAAAGGAAAAAAATAGAAAGGAAAAGAAAAAAACGGCACTCGCTTGATCGCGGTAATGCCCGAGTCCCACTAGAACGACAAACAAAAACAACTGGCACCGACAGGACGCAAACGCGTGCGGCATGCACGCAATGGTACCTTTGGCAGGCTTGCAGTCTCGGTGCTCGTTAGGTAAGCACGAGTGATCGAGTCTGTCGAAGGTACACATATTCTCGTGCATGCTGCACGTGCCTAAAGCTGTCGGAGTTGGTTGTTTCGCCTGTTTACCCGCCATCAAAAACAATGCCGGGAACGTAAGCGCACGCGCTAGCGCGTGCTGGCGTCTTCAGCTCATAACTGTTCGAAAGCAAAATCTAAAACAAATGGCACAATTCGCACGCATGGCGTTCCACGGACGCTTTACTGTGGTTGGCTTTAATTCGAATCTTTTCTATTGGGCACTGAGCAGGAGATCGAACTATAGGGGACGCTTTATCGAACTTGTTGTCCCCACAGCCCGGTGTTTACTATTACAGCACAACAAAAAAATTGAAGCTCGCCTAGCACGGTCTAGACACGAGCGCCTCGCTTTGACCAGTGCTTTGGCCGCACGAGGAGCGACCTTCGAATCCTCCGATCAATAACAAACAAGAAAATTCGGTTCGTTGTCTCCACAGCTGAAACGCACCGCTAGAGGCGTGACAGTCCCATCTCCTCCCTAATAGGGAAGGCGAGCGCGTCCGGCACGTGTGCCTATGTTCCCAACATCCTCTTCGATGCTTGGGTAATTTAGCGAAAGGTCTATCGCAAGCTTTGCAGCACGACCGATGCCTCATGGGCATGAGCACGCGAAGCGTGCGCGTGAACGTGGCCTTGACAAGCTTGCAATTGCATGTGCTTGTCCGCACGTGCAGAGACATGGCGGCGGCCAGATGCCCTGCTTGCAATCGTCTATGCAATCTTTTCCACAAGGGCGCAGCCATCTTGAATGTCGTCACTTCTGCTATGTGGTAAAACACCGTTTCGATCTCTACACGCCGTTGGAAGGTGTTTACGAAGAATGCGTGATTATCGCATATTCTTCTTATGGCCACCATAATAGGGCCTGCTAGTTCCGGTCCTGAGCATCAAGACGAAAGAGAAAGAAGGAAGGGGAAAAGGTTCAAACAAGACACACACAAATCCGAAAAGATAGCCAGCAGGGTCGCTGCTTTGAAGCGTTCTTCCGCAGAACGAGCGCTCGCGCTAGAAAGGAATGTCTCCAAGCCAGGAGTCTCCAAAAAGGGGCTTCTGGCCGGTTCCATTCCAGTGTTCGTGCTTTATGGAGCGTGATTTGCTCGATTTCCGAAGCGACGAATACGCGCATGCTGGACTGAAGATATCGCACGCCTGAGGCTGGAAACATTGGAATGGTGCATAGCGGGACTTCCAGGCATTACAGTGTCGCGCTGTGTGGGCCGCAACCAAAGCCTATGCACACAGGTCACCTCGGCCACCATATCCCAACCAGAGCGCATCTGTTCGCATGTCCTTCAGAAAAATCAAGGGTGTCGCGTAATCGCAGTTCGTTTTTCCACAGGGGATCGACTGCATCAGAGACCGCAAATGTTCTGGTAAGATGTTTCAAATCACTTCGGGCGAGAAATGCTGAGTCATTGGGCTGTGAACGCATGCGCGACGTCTGATATTTCGCAGAAGTGAGCTAGTGCGCATGCTCAAGCGTTCCACAGCTCAGCAGAAAAAGATGGCAGCGCCCAGAAGGCGATTATCGGAATGGTATATTTTGTTTACGTGTATGAAATTCTGCAAACTTACTCGATCAGCGAGTAAGTTGGCAGGACTTTCACACGCGTAAATTGCCGGGAAGTTCCCGGCAACGGCACCTGCAATAATCAAAACCCATGCGCAAAAAGTTTCGAGTTTGTCCGAGTGAGATCACAAAAAATTCAATACCACAGCCAAAAAAAAACAAAAAAAACCGCGCAGGTTTTTTTTTCTTTTTTTTTTTTTTTTTACCGGAATAATAGACGACGAATCGCCGAACGCCCATTTTCCGCCAAAATGCAGAGCTAAGCGGGGAGAAAGTCGTCTGCTTCTTTTATAGAAGTTGCGGTGACGTCAGAACGACGCCGGGCTCCGATTGGTTCCGATTGAAAGACAGCGGGTATACCTCAAAGCAAGCTGCCTTGGGGTCTACCGCACTATCCTCCATTCAGAGCCAATCAGAGCTCGGCGTCGTTCTGACGTCACCACAGCTCCTGCAAGAGGAGCAGACGAACTTTCGCTCCGCATAGCGCGGTCCGAATCCGATGGTAAAGTTTCAGAACTAACCATTATCTTGTTTCAACTTTTTTATCCTTGTTCATTATCTTATTCAGAACTTTGCAAATATGTAAAGCCGTCACCACAGTGGCACGTGACAATGGGACGTCATCGAGGTTGCGTCGCCACGGACGCCGAAATCTTCCGAAAGCCTCGGTCACGTACTGCTGCTACATCCCGCAAGAAAATTTCTAGAGACACCGTTTTGAGGCGTGTTTCTGCCTTGCATGACGCGACACTGTTACATTGGTCATGAAAAAAAGAGAAAAAAAAGAATTGTCTGCCAGGTATGTTCCATCCAACGTTCTTAGATTAGCCCAGTTACGGAACTGCTCATAGACGCTGTGGACGCTGTTTGCAACAGGCAGTGCCCCCCTTCGCCACAACTCCTCCTCCCCCGTAGTTCGACGCTCCGGACGGCCGCTGTGGTTACTGCAGTGTATTTTATAGAATACGTACGTTTCGAAGCACAGCGTCTAGATGGCGCCCCAGCTCTGCTCTATATGGAACAGACAGTTATGAAACGAAAATCTAGATGGCGCTTCAAACGACGGGAGGCTTTACGGGAGGCGCACGCGTATGTATGGAGGCACTCTATGGGAGGCGGACTGAAGTGACTGAAAAAAGGGGGGGGGGGGTGCCCACTTCCGTGGGAGTTACACAACTAAGGTAATTAGTAACGTTGGCTATATCCTACAAATGCATGAGGCAGACATGCTTGAACATGCTTCAGCTGTGTCCACAACGGTCATCATGTCGGCAGACCGTGTCTTTTTGCATGATGTGCGAGCTTTTGGGACTGCGCAGAGTCGTGTACGTATTAGGAGAGTTTGGCTATTCATTGGTTTGAAAAGGCGAGCATCTCGTGCCCAACCACAGACCCCTAGCGGCGGTCGTGCTCACGACCCCTAGCGGTGGTCGTGAGCTCGAAAGTTGCGACTATACTTCGTTTCAGCTGGGGTCCAGACGCAGCCGATGCTACAAGCGCGAGCTCCGCTTTCAGCGTCCCCGCCAAGCACGCGCGCTCGTGCAGTACAGGCACCGTTCAGGGCCACACGCTCGTGCTTGTGGCATCGGCTGCGTCTGGACCCAAGCTGGAAACGAAGTATAGACTAATTTGAAGCCGTTTTAGCGTCACTGGAGTAAAAAGGTATAACTCTTGGTGACTAAAAACTTGGCGCATGTGAGGTTTTCGTCGCTTCCATATTCAACGGTAGAATAAACGAACGTGCGCTCCAAGCCAAAGCAAACTGTCACCGAGACGCCGAAATTTAATACTTCTATTTCACGTTTTCAATGTCGTTTTCAATATTGTGACTTCGCGGTCTGCTGATTGGTCGAAGCTGTGTCGCACCTTTAGTTTACGCTTTAACCGCGGGGGGGAATATTGGGCGCTGGCGGTAGCCTTTGCTCCGCCCATCGGCCAAACTCTCCCAATATACAGCTCTGCGACTGCGCCGTCATGCCGGGGGCACGCTGCATTTATACATCGTATTCAAAAGACAGTCTGCATGTACAGATTCGAAGGCGAGTCGCCGTGAGATATGTGCTTCGAATGCGGCACGGCAATGCGTTCGAGGAGAAAACTTGGGCACGCGGCATTCGGAACCACGGATATTGCGGTGACTTGTGTTTGCAGACTGTCTTTTGTATAGTGCATGAGCAGTGTGATCCCGGCTTAAAGGGGGCGATGCAACAATATTTGTACTTTGCGCAAATACCGCTTAGAACGGATCCCTGACGTTGATGACCTATGAAACACGCGTTCGTTTTTCACCCCACGCAATAGAAGTCCCAGAAAAAAATTAAAGAAAAACGAGCAGCGTTCACCCCCTCAACTCGCAGCCAGAACAAGCGGCCACGTGACCTGGAATCGATTATATGCCGCCAATGTTGATCATAGCCACGCGCTGGTGTTGGCAAAGCACAGAACACGCGCTGAGTTCCCGACATTGTTATGGCTCGGCTATTGTCGTCGTTGCAGCGATTGGATACGGGCCACTACCCGAATGCTTCTCGAGCTAGTAATTATCACGAGCCCAAATCGAGCGCCCACGCAATGCTCGGGTCCAATCTATGAACCGCATTCAAATATCGTCACTGGGGTGTACTGCGATCCCCACGTTACGTCATCAAATTTTGCAAAAGAGAGATTGAATGAAAATGATCGCTTTTGTCCTTGAAATTACACCGCAACAAAGGAGTTTCTTGGCCAGTGGCGTTGCGTGCGAGTATCCTTGAGTCCCACCAGTGCCAGTAAGCTCGTGTAAAGTGAAAAACATTCCAACTGAATATCGTTGCACAGTTCCTTTAAGGCTGCAGCCCTGTAAAAGCTATGCAGTGAGGGACAAAAATACAGTAGTTCGTTACACTTTTTTGAGAAAATGGCAAAAGGAACGACATTCCTTTTTTTTCAATACATCTGCCATTTTACCCGAATTAAGTAGGCATTTAGGCCTTTTTATTATCGACTATTTCAACATCCCCCTCCACACCAAGGGATGGGGAAGTGCCCCAGAGATAGTTGAAAACAAAGAACTGGAACAGATGTGGTCATGGAGACATATGACACGTGTAGTTCGGTGTGAATATTTTTTCTTGCCTCGCTTCATTTTATCCACGGATTATATGGCACAGTATTTAATTAAGACACGCAATCGTAACGTTAATGTAAAGACGCGTCCTAATCTTAGACACGTGACGGCAACGCGGGTTCCTTTTAACCACTGGAACTTGTAACGGGAACTTGTTCCAAGATTTAGAAAAGACGAAGAACGAGCTTCGGTTCCTCTATTGGAGAAACGTGTACAACGGTACTACTCCGCATCGTTGCGTTTACTCAAAACACGGCCCGCACCGAACGGTTTGGGAGGCTGTTCTTTTCTTCGGGAACCACAGTCCTCTCTCTCGTTTTCTCCTACCGGGATGTTTTCCAAGTGCAATATTCGTGTCGCCTTCATGTCCCCTGGAAATTGAGGAATCTCAGCCGTCTGTGTCTTTTGTTTTCTTTAAACACCGATAAAACCTCAGATTTTTTTGTCCGGCAACCAAATATAAACACCGAAAAACACCGCCCCCCCCCCCCAACCCCCTCCTCCCTTATAAAAAAGCCCGGAAACACAACACAGGACCCTATAGGCATAAGTGCTAGAAAAGCCTCCGTGGTCTACACGTTGTTCTCGTCTGAGCTGTAAAATGCACCATAGCAGAAACTTACCAACTGTTAGATGGAAGGGATCGGCGAACGAAGCATCGAATTCCTATTCATGTAACCGAAAGAAGAAAAAAAAAAAGCCAAAAATTGCGTTGGCTTAGCTCGGCTATGCCAGGATATACGTAGCGTGAGCTGATGCGCACAAAATGAGAGGTGCTATCAAGCGGCTCCGGTGCAGCGTCAGACTTGGCTACTGCGCAACGGAGGCGGACAGCTGGGCACGCGGCGGCGCCAGTGCGTCTGCCGCGGCTATGACGTCAATCCTCTGGAATGCGCAGACCGGCGAGGCGCGCGCGGCGGCGGCGACGCGGCGGCTCCGGCGCGCCAGCTGTGCGCCGTGTGACGTCACCGCTCCTCGCCGCATGCGCAGACCGGTCGAGGCGCGCGCGGCGGCGGCGGAGCGCGTCGCGGCGGCGTCTCCGGCGCGCCAGCTGTGCGCCGTGTGACGCCACTGCTGCTCGCGCTTGCGCAGCACGGAGCACGGCTCATTGAGGTGCGAGCCGCGCGAAACTGCTCAACTCGGCCAGTGTAGCTCACCACGCTACAAAAGTTTCTACAACAACACGTAGAGATGATGCATCGATGTAGCTCTCTAGCGTGGCTGCACATGAGTGCACAAGAACACGAATACATGTGTACATGGGGACATCGTGAGTCCAAGAATGAGTGTCGCGCGTTGAACTGCCACACTCGTCTCGGTTCATTGCAGAGCATCATGGGACCGAGGCACGCAAAAGCTCTCCGTAAATATCGCGGTGAGTTCCGAAATGTCCAATTTCTGCGAGTCGTGTTTATGCCACGTATTTATCACTTTTTCACTAGAAGTTCCTCTATACGCATTTACGGGCACACATCTCACGCTTTGGCAGAGTTAAACCGCCTGTCCCTCAGTCAACAGTACGCAACAGTTCACAAACTTTCACTTCACTATTTGTCAAATTAAGCGTCCAAATTGTTTCTAGAAGTTTTTTTTGTATTGTTCATGCAGCAACAAAGAATACAAACACACTTTTCTTTTTTTTAATTCTCTGAGTAGTAGTATTTTCGATCAGTACCTGACAAAATCGTCATACGTAAAACCCAGACAATCTGGGTAAGTCCCTTCCCGTTTCAGTCTGGATGAGCATACCGGAGCTCCGTCGTGGTATCTTCGCTGTGTTATCAGTAGCAGTGGTACTAAATTTCTTACCTACAGCGGGAGACATCAGACGCGCCCTGTCACGCTTTTTAAACATATACATGACACGACTACTTATTATTATCAATATATATGTATATATATTTTTGCGCAGGCCAATCTCGGTGCAATCGATAATTGATTTTTATTGATGTACGATTGAAGCGCCACTATGAGCGATTGATATGACTGTTAGCTGGCATTGCACAAAACACTCCCAACATCTCCGTCAAATGCATTTATTAGGTAACTAAAGGATAAATCACCATGAATTTACGCGTGACGTGACTAACTGTCGTACTTTCCTTCGCGCGCCATTGCTGCAGGACTGCGTCATGGAAGCGACGCCAGCAGCCCGAGAGGCTTCTGGATGACGCGCCCTCCGCGCCCTTCTTCAGAAAAAGGCTACCAACAGCAGGATGGTTGATTAAAAAAATTAAAACCGTGGCCACCTCTTTTTTTTTTTTTTTTAACGCTGCGAACCCGGTGTTCGTAGCGGTAACGGGAAAAATCCTGATTGGTCGGTAGGGTCATGACGTCACGGTCACATGAGCCGCGCGGGAATATCAAACAGCCCACAACGCTCACGTGAAACGTCCTGTTCCGCGTGGAATGGGAGAGATGAGAACATAATGTCATCAAAGGTGGCCGCACGTCTCAAATGGTTTCAGTTTAAACAGTATTTAATTAGCCTTAAACAAAATTTTTAAGAATATTAAGGGCGGGATTCGAACCCACGACCGTTCGGTGGCGAGCCAGACACGCTGCTGACTAGGCCACGCACGGCACGCTTGCACGGCGAATGAGAGGGCGATGCGGCGTCCTTCAAGATTTTGCACACAGAGTTTTACACTAGCTCCGGGTCCCGCCAAGGGACGCCGCACTGCGCGGATGCAGAAGTTCTTCTACGCGGTGCGAAGCTCCAAAGATGCTCGGGGGGCACGAAGTTTTAAATATATAAAACTTTAGTGCCCCCCGATATATATATATATATATATATATATTTTTTTTTTTTTTTGCCCAGGAATACATTCGGAAGGGAGGCAAAAGGCTGCAGTAAAGCCTCTGGCGAGGCCCTCTGGCCCCTTATTCTAACACTCTTTCCCGGTATTTATACTCGCTGCCATAACTGAGTTTGCAGCGTGCACGGCAAGTACGGTATGTTTGCAACGAGCATTCCACACCATCAAGGCTGCCTGCCTTGATAATGACACTGGATTGTCGTGGGAAAGTAGCGACAAGCTCTCCGGATGGCCGCCATATTGTTTTCATGAAATGAGCAGTTTTGATGCGACAGCATTAACTGTTCATTGGAGCAAAGCCGGCGTTGTCTGCAGCTGCGAAAAATGGCACCTAAATTCCCATTGAACGCGTCATGTGGCTCCATAGCAATGGCGTCATCGTTGCGGGAGGGGGGACGCGGGTGTGCGCTGGCCCGATCGTTAGGCGTAACGTCAGGCCTATCGTTACGCTTTGAGCTCTAACGTCGTCAACCGGTACGCGCAACTGTTTGACGGGGGGGGGATGCGGGTATGCCTGCCTGATGTTAGGCCTAACGTTACGCTTTGAGGTCTAACCGCTCATTCACACTGAGTGGATCCGCGTTCGCAAAGCGGTTGCGAACGCGGTTGTATAAAAATCCACAATTGCACGCACTGAATCTTTCAACCGCGTTCACAACCGCTTTACGAACACGGATCCGGTTTCCTAGTGTGAATGAGCGGTAAAACGTCGTCAACCGGTACCCGCAGCCAGCGGCGTAGACTTTCCATTTTCCCGGGGGGGGCAGGCTGAGAAGTTCCCCGGGGGGGGGGGGGGGGTGCTGCGCGTTATGTTTTCGCCAGAACTGGAGATTGAAGCTAACGCAAGCACGCTGGGATTCCATTTCCCACGTATTTTGTCAATAAAGGCAACGTGGGCGTTATTTTGTTTACATCCTACTACTAGAAGCTCGTTACATGGCACGTAAACAGCGTCTCGGAAATAATAATAATAATAATAATGGTTTATTTTCCAGTGCCCACAAACAACTTAGCGTTCTATGGTGTGGTGCACAAACATGGGTGAAGTATTATACATTTAAGACAAAATACAAATTATCAAAGACAAACTAACAACAAATACAAGCAAAAAAAAAAAAAAGATCAAGGCCCGGGCCCGGAGGGGCTCTGCCCCCCTGGATCTCACCAGGGGGGGCACGAGCCCCGTTGCCCCCCATAGTCTACGCCTATGCCCGCAGCTATATGGAGCGATGACGAGGATGTAAGGACACGTGACTTCAGCACGCCGTTGCGCCGAGCTTCGCACTCCCGCCGCAGCCTCACCCAGCGACGCAGCAGTCACCAGCGGGCCAGGGCGGTCTGCGCGGCGCACCGCCGCGCTGCCTGTCGACTGCTACGGTTGGCTACGGCCGCTTCTGCTCCTCTCGGCGCCGAGAGGGCTTTCGCATTTCACAACCCATGCAGAAGTGCTTAGGTGTCCTCGGAATATTTCCTTGACCTCTCTATTCTTGGTAAGCCAATCCCAATTCCCGGTGACAGGGATCCCCTCCTCCTCCTCAAGAGCTGCGCTCCAACCCGGCGTTACAGGGAGTTGTAAACTGGCTTTCATTTTTTTCCCCTTAAATACAGAACCGTTTCACTTTTTCTTTTAAATGAGTAAGCGTATAAATAAGCATTTAAATACACATGTTTAGACTAACTAAATAAGAAAAACATATATATATATGTATATATATACATATATGTATATATATATATATATATATATATATATATATATATATATATATATATATATATATATATATATAGGGTGGATGATAGCACATATACTTTATATTTAGATGCAATACGTTGCTGAGCTGGTGCACCAAAAATAGTTGGGACCCAGGGAACTCGCCAGGGCGAAAACCAAAGAGTGTTAGGAATTTATGCATATTCACAGATTGCAGAAATCTAGTGAGAATGATAGATATGATGATAACAATATGCAAGAGTTAATGACACAGGATGCTTAGCACGACAGAAAAGAAATTATGGATATTAATGCTGAGGATGACAATGTGCAATAAACACTATGGGTGAGAAAACCCGCGTTTAGATGCAGTTCTCTATTTTTGGCGGGTTTCTCTGTTGCGTTTTTGCTGCGCGTGGCGGCGTCGTCTTTTCTTTGCTTTAAGCGCGTTTTTTGCGTTTGTATATGGCGGGCGTCGGCCGGGAGTCACTGGAAAGACCACGGCTATTCAAGGCCCGGCCGGAACACCCTCCGCCGGCTGCATCTGGCCCGCGGGTGGGGTTCGCCAGAAGACCCTAGATTTCAATCAAAGAATCAGAAGGCAGGAAATGTTTTCTCCTTAACTTAAGGCTGAACGGGAGCAAAAGAAGTGCTGTCCTAAGGAAGTGGAAACGTTGCGCTTGGATTTCTGCCTTCCCGATTCGTTCGTTAGCTACGTCGTAGGTTTTACAACAGCAAAATCGAAGACGAAAAAGAAATTAAAAAAATAGAAAACGTACGTTTGGTTGCATTCAAGGCCAGAATGCGACAGCAAAAATCAAATAAAGCTTTTTAATTGACTATAAGAAAAAATCAAGTTGCTTCTTGTTTTAGTTTGGCGGGGATTAAACAAACGAATGTTGTTTATTCAACTGTACTTTAAATTTACAAGCAACTCCTCCTTTTCAACTTTTTTTCGTTCATCTCAGGTTAATTGATGAATTCGTTCGATCACTGACAACACTGCGCACTCTCTTTTGGCTACAGTGATTTAAATCAAAATATTCTTATCTAAATCGAAAAAATCTGATTGATAAAGCTCTAAACCGTTATTTACTTAACATAAAAAAAAAAAACATGTTGCCTTTCTATTCTG
>JAZHYW010065185.1:0-44274 GCA_037355805.1 Ixodes ricinus | reverse complement strand
AACTCCTCCCCTTTTAGGGCGAAACCGCATAAAACAATTTTCCCGCCACTCTCCAGGTTTCAAGCACGTCCTTGGAAATGTTCGACAGACAAACGAACGGCGTAGTCCTCGTGCTGCTTGCGCAGAACTTCACGGTCGTTGCTCGAAGAACCTTCACAGCGAATACAGGTTCAGCTTGCGCTGATCCGAACATAAGAGCACAAAAACAGTGCTGACTCGCTGCACTCATGTTCTTTTACTTCAGTCAATAGGAACCTGCTGTTGTCTTGTTATCCTGTTGCCGCTTCAGCCGCTGATTTGGAGGCTATGTCTAAGAGTGCTTGCAAGATAAAATAGACAGCGCGAAAAACAAGGACACGTGGAAGCCTACACAGGACAGGCGCTTGTCCTGTGTAGTATTCCAATTGTCCTTGTCCTTGGAACTTTCTATTTTCGTGATGTTCAACCAACTAGGCCAACAAATTATGGTGCTTGCAAGGCCTGCCTTTTTATTTGCTTCGTGTTTGTGCAAACTATTATCCTATCAGGTTCTGCAGAATTTTGTAGATGCACAAGTTGAAAAATAGGACCTCAACTCTTGATGCAGACATAATTAAAATGTAAAAAACACACAACTGTTTTTAATTATTGCTCCTAGACTTCATTTTCAACAGATGTAACACCTAGAGAGAGCAACCACCAACGGCTCAGTCATGGGTTTTTAAGGTTGTTGAAAGTTCAGCAGCTAGCCTGTGTTTTTTCTGTTATTTCTAGTTATGTTATCTACTTTTTCATAGTTTTGGTCATGTTACAAAAAAGAAAGGGGTGTTAGTGCGGTCTTCTGTTCTTTTCGTTGGGTGGCTTTCTGGATATCATCATGCATTCCCATAGGCTGTTTATTTCCTTGTTATTTTTATGTAGTGAAATATTCCAACACATGACTGAAATTTTGTTCAGTATGAGCTGCTATACTTTGCAGCCAAGCTGTCAATGGCAGAAAGCCTCCTGATGGTAACAGCCTTTGGCACTGTTCACCCAAGGAAGTCGCGGAGAGCGTACTCAAGCTGCTTGACTCTCATCTACCGAAGGATAAAAGTATCCTACAACAAAATACTCCATTTTCAAGCATTTTGCCAGAAGTGCCGGTAAGAAGACTAGCAATTTCTACTGTAGCATCTGCATGGGTTACATTGGAGAGTTAGGTCCTAGCGACGGTGAAGCCTGTTGTAACCAGTGTGGTATGAATCATGCTGAGGACGACCTTGTGAAGTTCTTTTTCCTACTTTTTTACCTTGGATCTTGCAAGCCAAATCCGCGAAATGCTTTAGACGACCGATGGAAGCATCCTTGGCAAACACCGTTTGTCGTACGATTGACAGACATGACAAAGTCGTGGCTTTAGTAGGCTACCACTGGGTGCAGATGACCTAACCGTAAACTTCAACACTGATGGCGTACCGCTTTTTGAGAGCAACAACTTCAGGATTTGGCCCTTTCTTCTCCAAGTTAATGAACTTCCATTTAAAGAGCGAATGCACAAGCTCCAATTGTTTGTATTCTGGTTCGGCTCAGGCAAACCAACTATGAACACATTCTTTGTGCCCCTTGTGAGGGCATTGAGAGCTGTCGTCGTGGTGTATCTCATGGATCGACAAGGGAGGGAATACCAGAATGTCCAAGCTATTCCCAGGGCCTTGCACGGTGGAAACCGTTGCAAGGTGTGAACTCATACAGATGACGCAGTTTAACGGTGCATATGAATGTGCATGGTGCGAGGAGCCCGGCGAGGGGTGGAAAAGGGGAAGGGGCATTCTCGTGTGTACCTAGCCGGTGCTGCTCGTTTCAAAAGGAGGACGCACGAGTCTTTCTCGCAGCATGGCCTGCAAAGCACGCAAAGGCGAATCAAGATGTGGTGTAAAAGAGTCAAGTGTTTTTTTACTACTTTCTTTTTTTAGCTTTGGTATAGGTTTTTTGCATGTCGTATGTTCAGCCTTCGTGAGGTCGACCACATTTCACTGGTTAAAGGCAAAGCGACTTGACGCGTTTAACCTGTGTCTCTTTATGAGGTGCAGGGATGCTAAGCTGATGGGCTTGCAGCCCATCTGGGAAATGTCACGACTGCCCAGATCCCTGTACGTCATGAAAAAGTAGAAATCGTCGGAATGGAGAAACTGGCTGTTGTATTACTCTCCCGTAGTTTTGAAAGGAATGCTTCTTTCAAAATATTTGAACCATTGGATGCAGTTTGCTGAGATGACGCATTACCTGTTAGGTCCGTCACTTTGTACTCAAAAGCTCCGAGACCTTAGGATCACTATGTTTGGTTTTGTTTAGAAATATCAGGAGCTGTACGGCAAAGAGTATGTTACGTACAACACGCACCTGCTTGTACATATTGTCGACAATGCAATCGAGTGGGGCCCACCTTGGGGCTACTCCTTATAGCCCTTCGAGCCCGTTAATGGAAAACTGGGGCGGCTGTGAAGGGAACTCGTTACCCACATTTGCAGATTGTGGACTCCAGGCTTTACCAAGATTTTGGAAATCTACATTTCTTCAAACGGGAAAGAGGGGGGGGGGCTCGGCTACTTATTCAAGGCCCTGCTTAAGGGATACAACTTGAAGATCCCGTACACGCGCAATGGCCTCATTAATGCTTATGGGACGGGGCAAGTTAGGGATGTTGGGAGACAGTTCAAAAATATTGAAATTGGATGTTTAAGTTCTGTACTGCTCAAATGAAAAAGTCTCGGAGGAAAAATTCTTACATTGTGGCAGATGGTGTCTTTGGTCGGATTACTATAATTGTTGCCTACTGCTTGAAACACCACACGGAATGTGATTGCTTAAATGAAAGTAATTTGTATGTAAGAGCGCAACGCGTTAAAGGGAAAGCACTGAGTGGTTTTGGTGAGGGTAAAATTTTTCCGTTTGTTGAGGTTAATAACACTGATCAAGTTTTGAAGGTTAATGCTAGGTCTGTACAAAAGTGTGTCTGTCTCTGCTGTCCTCCTCACACTTATTTAGCCACTGTAAGGAAAATGTTAGTGCTAGAGTCTGCATAAACTTGCGTGCAGTTCTGGGTGTTTACCAGACTCCTTTTTTTACCTAGTGCCACTAAATAAGCTACGCTTCAGAGTAACGACACTTGGCCGTATTGTGGCTTTAAATTATGGTTGCAAGTTATCTGAAGCTTTATCTGAAATCACAGGAAACGCTTTTCCGCCCTCCACAAATGTTTAGACAGTTCGCGAAAAAGCAAAGCGATATTACGTGACCTTCCTAACACCGAATGTAATGCTGAGGAAGTCGCACTTTTGAATCATGACGATCGGCAGTTGGGCCTGCTCTGCACAAGCCCCAAAATGCCGGCGCCCACAACAATGTCGGGGAACGGAGTGCCAATACTTTAATCGCAGCTCATTTTGCGGCTCTAGTTTTACCCAGAATAAAATGACAAAAAGAAACCTTAAATGGGTAATGAAGCGACAATTTAAATGTACAGTTGACACAAAACGAAATGCGAACAGAGGGTGCTTGGTTTTCAGATGCTGCGCCCCTGCACTAGGTGGTGGCTGGCAGCGTGTGGCTCCAGCTTCAATGTGTTAGCTTCTCGCTCGGTGCAAATCAAATTTCGCCGTCGTGCCTCTAGGTGATGCTACATAGGTCAAAAACCACTCACCCGCTATTCGTGTTTCTTCTAGTTCCGACTGAACATATTTTGATCCCCAATAGTCAAGTATCGAAAAATACTGAGAGCCCGCCCCTGCCACGATAATGTACCCACCCCTCAATTTCGTAATAGTTGGAAACTACGCATGGCATCCATCTGCATATCAATGACCAAAGAAACACCCATCTTCCAGTTTTTTGCAATTATCTCCAAATTTTAAGTGGGCACTTGCGAGGGACGTTTTGGTAGAATTGACCACAGCCATAAACGACAATTGCACGTTCGTATTTTGAACAAGTTATCTATCCCAAGGCAGAATCTGCCTTGGAGTATCTCTCTGGCATGTGTGGCACATCTTTCCTCTGCACTGGTGCTTAATGGGGCATTTTTAATTTTTTTTTTAGTGTTTTGTTGTGTCTTTGCAAGGATCCCTGCTTTATAGTTTTTTTATTCTATCTTTATTTTAATATGTATTTCTATTTAATATGACAACTAGGAGTCAGTGCAGTGTCTCTGGTCTTCTGATTTGTTTTATTTCTGTTGCTGTGCTATGTTTTATGCTATGAAAATTCAGGGTTTATTTTCTGAAGCAACAAAAGTTGTACTAGGGTTGGTTTAATTGTTTTCAATCGTCTCTAGTTTGTTTAGAAATCTCGTATCTAATTTCTAAGTTAAATTAAGGCTGTCATTCTCTATTTGTGTCATGGGCAGAAAGCGTTTTGAGAAATAAAAAGATTGAAATAGCGTTTTATTTTTAAATTTCATAGTGAAACTCCCCTTACCCCCTTGTTTTCCCCATTGACTGCTACGAAGTTAGTGAACTTCAAATTCCAAATCAATTCTTGGTTCCTTTAAGGCAGGTTCTTATTCCTTCATGGGCAGCATCAAATGTGGCTGCTTGGAAGGGGTGTTTTTTGTATGTAAAAATGCAACTTCGCAGCATTTTACTCATGAATTCACTGACTGTCATAAATCTAGTAGTAGTATATGTAAACCTTAAGATTTATGAACGTCCCTCAGCAACGAAGGTTGTACCGGAGCTGGCTTGATTTTTTTCTGCAGAGGTTGGTAGCTGCTGTACTATTGCTGTAATAAAGAATGTGCCCACTTTGTATTTAAAATAATGTAAGCAAGGTTCATTGCTTCATCTGTGTGCGACTTTGCAGCCCCCAATAAAGTGCATAAGCTGTATTATGACGGGCAATGAATTGCATAAATTTGTGAAGAAAATTTTTTGATGCATCTGAACAAATATGTTTGTCCTGAATGATGCAAGTGTGGATTGATGTCTTTTTTTTTCACCAGTGTCCTTTGTGGGATCCCACTCTGAAGAATGGTAATCAGCCGATGTGTCTACTGCTTTTGATAAAGCTGGCCGGTGTGTTATCGCTTTTCTGCATAGATGTGGCATGATAGTTGCTCGCTTTAAAATATTTCTATCGTTTCCTTTCTTTACAAAGTGACTAATATAATAGGCTCAATGATGTTACTATTTTCACTGACCGAGCGAGAACGGCATGTCGTGTCTTTCAAACACCCGGCCTTCAGAGCGCGCTCCATGCCTTCCACCATGCTTTGGCAGCGCACGCACGCTTGATGTGCACGAGGTGTTAAAGCATTTTCGAGGGGAGACTCAAGCTTGAGAGGAGACAATCGAAGCTCCTCCCTGTTCTCACCTTGCCAGTGACCTTACAGCTTTTATAATGCAAGCTATAGGCTCTCAATAGTGTCAAGTTTTGGATTCTATTTCTTGCACATATGAATCTGAGCAAAAATGTTTATTCTGCAAGATAGAAGTGCACTCATGTGTTTTTTGCAGGTGTGCCTTTTGCTGGGGTCTCCTACAGCGAAGGGCACAGACCAGGTGATGTCAACTACTCAATGATAAAAACTCGTTTGAATCTCTATTGAGGAGACAAATAAATGTCTGTTGGAAGTGATAAAACTCAAGTTCACGTCCAGCGACTAAGCTGAAAATAATGAATGATGAAACACATTTATATATCTAATGAGTAAACTCTAAAAAAATTGACCTTTTAATACTGAAGCTTTTTTGCAAATAAGTACACTCAAAATAATCAGTATAGAGCTCCTGACGATAAAACTCGTTTGCGTTTCTAATGAGTAAATTCAAATTCATCGATATTGCATTCATCATGAGCAAACTCAATTGCCTTCTTAATGATTAAATTCAAAATAATAAATATTCAGTTAAGAATTAGCAAAGTCAATTGCATTTTTAATGATTAAATTCAAGGAATATATATATATATTGAGTTCATAATGAGCAAACTCAATTGCATTCCTAATGATTAAATTAAAAATAAAATACATATCGAGCTGCTAGTGACAAAACTAAATTGCATTCCTTATCAGTAAATTCGACAGTATCAATAATGAGTTTCTTACGAAGAAACTGAGTTGCATTCCGAATGAGTAAATTCACTAGAATTGATGTTGAGTTTGTTATGATCAAACTCAATTGCATTCCTAATGAGTGAAGTCATTAGAATCAATATTGAGTTTATAATGATCAGACTCAATTGCATTCCTAATGAGTAAAATCAATAGACTCGATATTGAGTTTCTTATGATCAGTCTCAATTGCATTCCTAATGAGTAAATTTAATAGAATCGATATTGAATTTCTAATGATCAAACTCATTAGACGTTGAGTTTATATTGAGTTTCAATTGACTCTATCGGAACACAATAGGTAGTTAATTGGAACTCATTGATCATTTTTGTAAGGGTAACGTGCGCTAACGCCCGCCATCGGCGATGCAGCAGACGCCGCCATCTTGTCCTCGCCCACCTCAATGACGTGCCGCTAGCCCATCTCAACATGGCGGCAACGTTACGAGGCGCCAGCATTGCTCACAGTTGCAGCGCACAGGAGCTTTTCTTGCAAAAGTCTATAAACGTGCAAACTAGCAAACGAGCACGCGCTCGTTTCTTTTTGTTTCTGAAACTTTGAAGCAGAATAGATCCCGTTCCTGTCTTTATTTTCGTTTTTACATACACAGATGGCCTAAACTTTAGAAAGGTTTCGAAACAGGTCATAGTTGTTCGTTGTGTTTGCAGGTGCGGGACAAGAAGCCAATGCATTTGATCAGCTGGTTGAGTACGAATACCGTGTACACCAACATATAAGAAACAAAAAGCCTACCACCTGTATCCTGCGCCAACAAATGTATACAGCTGGAATGGCGACACAATAAAAATACAGCGAACTCTAGAAAGCGTATATATCTAACGAGAAAGCATCATTCTAGCTCTACATTGAACATGGAAACTCAGACTGTAAATCCCGCTGACCTAGTAATTTTTGTGTTCTTGGTGTTAGGTAACATATGCCTGGGTCTCTATTTTGCATTTTGTAAGAAAAAGCGAATGGTGACTACGAATGAACTCTTTCTCGGAAGCCGGTCATTGAAGATGTTTCCGCTGGCAGTTTCAACGATGGCCACTATGGTATCTGGTCTGGGAATAATCGGCTTTACAGCGCACTACTACGCCTACGGGTTGCACGTTCTGTGGGCGTCGGTAGCCATCGTCCTTGTGTCGCCCCTGCTCGTGAACGCAATCGTTCCGGTCCTCTACGAGCTCCAGGTGACGTCGGTCTTTCAGGTGAAGTTGAGACATATTTGTTGATCGCTATACGCAGGCGAAGCTTTTATGCCGAGTGAATATATCCATTTTTTATTCGTAGACACGCTAAGAATGATTAAAATAACGGGAGTTTTGAAACACTGTATAATTGTATATCGAGAATGCAGGTTAATGGAAACATAGTGCCACAGATAAATATACCGTCTAGCACGCGTAATAAATGGTGTACTACTTTCATTTTTGTTGTGGCAAAACATATAAATGCTTCCAATATGTTTCGAAGAATATATAAGAGGGTATAAGAACTTGTGCATGCATGACTTATATATTTTGTGGAAGTTCTAGCGTGTCTACAGGAGATTTTTTTTTATACTGTATTGTTGCAAGGTTGTATCATCTACGCGAAACACATTGTTCAATAATAACGCAAAGGTGGGAGTTTATGTGCGAAATATTGTAAAAACAACTGAAATCTAACTACACCACTAATGGTTAAAAGGTTTACTCTGAATAATACAACTAAGACATAGCAAAAAGACAGACGTTTTGGCACCTCTGAGGTGAGAGCCCACAAAGCGCTACAAAAAGTGGGCGGTGCGCGCGTTCTCGCCTCATCGTGTCAGTTCATACTGAAGCTACCATCTGCATTGCTGGCTAAATATCTATCTTTGTGTTGTCTTTGTTGTGCTAAATCGGTATAATCAATTATTTTACAAACATTTCGGGAAATTGTCGCACGTAACCTTAATGTAAAAGGAAAATGTCTATCCTCATGAAGCCCTCATGAATCTTAAAACATTTAGATTGAAAATATTTCAGGTCATTAAAAGGTTTTCACTCGCGTTTTTTGCAGTTTTGTTCTTGCGGTTAAAATCTTGTTAACCTTGCTGTAAAAAAATGAAGTAAACTTTATTTAATATTAGCACGCTTAAGTATATCCAGTAAATGTACTAAATGCGAGCCCAATTTTATCAATTAAAACATATCGCGGCTAGTGCTAATTCGTATACATGTATGACCCTTGAACCGATTATATTTTATGGCAGCTATTTGTTATATGTTTATAGCAACAATCAAAATATGCACCATACGCTTTTGTAAAAACATCTTTATATTGTCAGATTCTCGATGTGTTCAACGCTATTCAGCAAAAAGGTTTCGCCTGCAGCAATATAATATTTTATGTTCCCTCCGCTACACGTTCTTCCATAATTATATTTCTGCCCCTTAGTACTGAAGCAGTATTTCGTAGCGACATATAATCACACTAATTTGTGTTTTCGTTTTCGTAATATAATGAAATAGCTCGTGCTTAACACCTCCCAGGTTGGACAAAGCAGAGAGGTCAAGCTATCTATGTATAACAGGAAGGACGAGTAATCAAGAAGCCAAGCGTGCAACTTTAGGAAACGAGATATGTAATACCACGAGCGTACACTCTTGTGTCATACTTACCGTTTCATCGGGTTGCAGGATATGGCAAAAAGATTCTGTGCTCACATGATAGACCGGAAGGCAAATACGCGAAATGTGAGAAAGAGAGATAATTAATGGTATTTTTCTAAATAATCACTTACAGAACTCGTTACTGCAAAGATATGCATAAAGATGCATGCAATGAAGTTCTTAATTATATATAAGTAGCGTGAAGGACGAACAAAGACTCTACAAATCCTAATATAAATCACATTTTATCAGCTTGCATGAGCTTGAAATTAAGCAAAATACTGCCTCGGGAGGCCAATGTTATATTCGGTTCTACCTGTACTTGTTTTAGGTTCTCATTTTACAACACTATGCCTCAACAGTCATGCGCTCTAACATTTCTCTAGGCTGCCGCATATCATTGCGACACTGCTATATATACTGCACAACTTTGTAATTAGGGCATCTATTGCTAGTGCTGCCAACATCGTATTTCACCAGAAAGCTAAACTTTTTAACATGGTTTGTACGTGACGCCATCACACTATATGCTGGTGGTCATTGTGAATTAAAAAGAGCGCAAAAGACGAGGACCAGCCGAAGAAGTAGCACGGACGCAGCGCGGTTACTTCTTCCTCTGGTCCTCGTCTTTTTTCTCTGTTTTTAATTCCGACGTATGTACCAACTCTCCCACGCCTCAACTTTAGCATCGGTCATTGTGATTTCTTCTTGCTGAGAAAATCAAATTCAATGGTGCAAAATGCACTCTGCTGGGGGTTCGCGTCCGAAAGCCAAGCATTTGAAAGGCCGTATAATTATTCTTAGTGCATCGTCGTGAGGAACAACGCCAGCGTCTGACACAACAAAACGCGCTTTTTGGCAAGAGTGTTTTTGCAAACAAAATAGATTCCGGGGCCACGCCTTTTCGTCTGCGCCGAAGAGGCGGGAAAGGGGAACTTTCACAACACAGTATATTTTCAAAACTACCCCTCTCCCGCACAAACACATATACACACGCACGCACACACACTTCTTTTTCTTTTTTTGTTGCTTCTCCAGAGAAGATTTTGCATTCCTGAGAAATTGCCTCCCTCGTTTGGGTGTGTTAATTTGACAATTATAATTGTCACTTGTTAAGAAAAACCCTCCATTGCTTTTATTTTGCACCCCGTAAAGTTTAAAGAGGTCATAAAACGATATCGGGCTGATATGTTCATGACGTTTCAGAGTCGTACTGATCCTAATCTGGCCCAAATATACTCGCACAGACCACCACTGATTCAGAAGCTTCTTTGTTGCGGTGAAATTGGGAGGACAAATGGGGACTATTTATTTTAGTATTGACTTGCCAGATTGATAACCAATTTGTGGGATCGAAAACGCCGCGCTGACGACAGTCCAGAGCGGTTCATGAATTCTACACGAGAACTGCGTTAGCAATGGATATCGGCTCGTAACAATCAAGGCCTTGGCGGACACTTGGGTAGTGGCTCATGTCCAACCACTGCGGTGATGAGAATAGCCGAACTCTAACAACGCCTGGAGGAGCTCAGCGCGCGTTTCTACTTTTCCAACCCCAGCGCGTAGCTATTTGTATGATTAACGTTGGCGGCATAGGATAGGCACCTGGCCACGTGGCCGGTTGTTCTGGCTCCGAGTTGAGGGGATGAACGAAGCTCATAGCTCTCGAATTTTTCGGGCGTTTGCCATTGACTAGAAAGAAGAGCTAAGGCAAGTTTATTCGGTTATTAACGTTGTGGAGTGATTCCAAGTAGTATTTGGTGAATGTATAAAAATCGTTTTATGGTTCCTTTAAACAACATACAGAGGTGGTCAAACTTGGAAAATAAATTGAGAACGACGCTCGTGTGAGTCTGTAAGCGACTGCCAACGTTCGGCTGTCCCTCTGAAGTTACCAGGATTTTGTTTTCTTTTTTTCATCAAGTATCCCTCCAGGACACACATGTAGTTATATGTAACGTCATATTGATAAGTAGCAGCTATTTAATATTCCTGTTCTCGGGGACATCTTTCTGAGGGAATTCAGCAACAAGGAATAAATATTTGGATGCCTCAATGATATAAAATAGGTCGTGTAACATTTTTCGTACTTTCAGTAAATACTGTTAAGAAGTAACTCCTGGCGTTGATAGCTTGCGAAAACATCCATTAGTTTTCTCCTCTGCGCGATAGCAGATGCAGCAAAAATTAAGGAAAAAGACAGATGTCGATCCCCTCTCCAACTTAAATTTTAACAAGCGGCCACTTGATCTGACGCTCATTATATACCGTCAGTGTTCATAATAGTCATGCTCTAGGGTTTGGAAAGCGAAAGCTTGGGCTGAGCTTCAGATATTGTTAGAGTTAGGCTATTATCATATCTTAATTGAGCATGAGCCGTCAACCGAATGTTTGGCGATTCTGATTGTCATGAACCCGAGCACTCGACTCGGGGTTATGAAAATCGCTTACGTCACGGTGTCACGTGACTGTCGGTGCACAATCGTGATGTCATGTTTCGTCACGCTGTCAACTTGACTAGTGACTTCCTTAATTAAATCGACTTGAAGCAGTGAGTCACGTGACGTCACGGGGTCACGTGACATTACTCGATAGCATGTATTGACACCACGACGTCACGTGACAACGTGACACGTGGTGCCAATGCCAATAGTGCCAATACAAAATCACCACGAAAACCCACAATTTATCATACATTGCCATTCTGTGTATGACGATTTTTTTAAAAGATAGAAATACTGCTGACAATTTTTATTCCCATATATTCATTTTGTGATACTATCAAAAAAGAAAAAAATACGTTGAACAGTTTTGAACCGGTTGCCGTTATATTTTTTTCGGTTCGGTTCCGGTTCAGTTCCAAGAAGGCGGCGAAGATTTCGATTCGGTTCAGTTTCGTTTCGGCTACAAAAACGGTTCGGTTCCGGTTTTGGGTTCTGTTCGGTTCCGGTTCGACACATTCCTGCAAACGCATAGCCAAATTCTTCATAAAGAAGTATAGTTAACTTTTGTAAAAATAATGGGTCTGAAGTTTACAAACGGACTGAAGTTATTCTTGATCATCGGATTTCGGAGTAAAAACAATATGGCATTTTAGAAAGGACAACGGCAACCTACCATGTCTGTACGCCTCGATGATCACCTCCTTTAAGGCGTCAGCTGCCTCCCTTTCAAACGTTTCATAGGAATGCTCTCCCAGGCCTGCTGCGCTGCGAAGTTAAACGCGTGACGCAGCGCAGCACGTCTATCAATGTACAACCAACTAGCCCAAACCCAAATCCAAGCTTTATTAATCTCCCAGGCCAATGGGACTCCGCGTCTTGCGTGGGCTCAGTTGATCAATAACTCTTTCTATATCATTGACGGTAATAGGCGCGTCTAGCCATTCACGGACGTCTTCCTCTAGCGTGGGCGTCAACGATATAAATTCTTTTAAAATCGGCACTCTTGGGAATGCTTTGCCCTAACAAATCGGTAAAGTTCTCAAAGAAGGCGCGCTAAATTGTTTTCTTATCTTTCGTCACAACGGTTTTGTAGCATATCCTCTTAATCTTATTTCGTTGTGAGTACTTTATCTCTTTGCACCGCCCAGCGCGCGCACCATTGGCATTTCACTGATACAAAATGTTTCCGCTCGTGCCTGTATAATGACTTCTATGAACCTTTTTTTATCTATCATTTTGACTTGGTACTTAATGCTTCTTATTTCCTCCTTGAACTCGCCGGGATTTAGGCTTTCTTCGGTTAAAATACTGTTCCCTTGGTTCCTCAGCAACTTTTCTTTCGTCTATTCCTGGTGGCTTATAATGGTGCATCTTTCGGTCATGTTCATTTTCACCTATTCTCTGAGAAGTTCCCATCTTCGTCCCCAGATTTTATATTCGTTGTAATATAATGTTTGGAATGAATCGCTAACTAATGCTTGAAAAACTTAATTCTTAACTAGGCTACTGTTCAGTTTCCATAAAGACCATGTCCACTTGTGAGATTTTACATTGTTAACAAGGGTGAACTGAACTAATGCATGATCACTGAAAGACACTGGCTGCGCCGTGCAGCGACCACGTAATGGGACAAGGTCAGGTGAATTGTATACCCTATCAAGTCGCGCTTGACTATGCCAATTAAAATTAGTGACTGAACTCTTCCTTTAGACACTATGCAAGTAATATCCTCCGGGGCGTTTTGCGCTATAAAATAATCTTAATAAGAGGGCACTTTGATCAAAAAGACAAGCTTGACCAGTACGATACTCTGGCAAGCGAACGTAATTAAAATATTTAAGGAAACGATTCGCTCTTTTAGTAGCAAAATAATCACTTATACTTAAAAAAAACCTACGTTGTCTCCTGTGGTTTGGCGCGTAAACGCAAATTACACGCCAGTTAACACTTGGAATTGCAAAATCGCAAATCACCAAGCAGCCAGCGGCACAAAAGCTGACAGCGGTCTTGACGATACCTACTGATTGGTGGTTAAACAACCAACAGTCCGCCTGACACCCCATCTGAGTGAATAACACAAAAATTAGAGCTCGAAAAAGATACACCATGCGGTCCATCTGCTCTGGACCTTGAACTTTGGTTTCTTGTAGGGCAAACATGTCAAGCTCATTGTCTGCAGACAACCGACTACTACCGGCGTCCCGCCGCTTGCCCGCGCACGGTAATCGTAGCAGCACGTAGGGCTGTCTCAAGCGTTATAGTCAGATTGGAAAAGGAAAACCGCTTGGTGTTTACCTTGGGCCACATGACCGTATGTTTGGCGTCGATAGCCGCTTGATCGTTCTTCGCACAGACACAAATGACCCAGTCAGGCTCTTTGTACTACATTCACGGGGGTGGGAATCGACAACCATCTTGTCGTCCCCCGAAATGTTCGTCTTTTATCCAACTCACCTTCGCCGAGTCGCCGCTTCGGAAGGCGGCTCCTCCCGACGCCCCACAGCAGAGTCTGCACTGGCCTTGTCCTTAGACCTCCGTGAGGCAGGGCCACCCGCAGCGGCCCCGGCATCAACCTTGGGCACGCTTTTTTCGACCTCCTCGGGAACATCGACGTGGACATCTGTTTCCATTGTGCTCAGAGAAGGAGTTTCTGCTGGCAATGGGCCGTGCACTTCCGCGATCTGCACCTCACCTGCCTTTGGCGCCTATTCTTCTAAGCCCGACGCCGTGACGCCTCTGGGCACACCTATGATGGTCTCTGCAGGAATGGCACGGGGTTTGTTCAAACCCCTCGCATCCTCCTCGGCTTCCGCCTCGTTCCTATACACCTTTCCAAGAAACGCTCGACCCCAGCGGAATTAAACCGTTTTCGAGCCAGTCAATGGGTTTGAGGCTAGACTCTCACCGGCGTCCCTGCTAACCCTAACCGAGTGGAGCTGAGATTTCGATAAGCGCAGCCTGTGCTAGGCGCAGTTTCAAACAATGCTGGCGGCTAAATTCTCTGTCTTTTCCCGCTGTATTTTGTGTTTCATGGTGCACGTATTTTCCCGAGGTCATCGAGAAAGCATTGTACCACATTTGAAAGAAAGAAAAAAATGCAATAAAATACCTATAAACTATTTTTGTTGGGTACGCACGACGACAGAACGAATGCGACTTGAATGTATTGTTTCTAGTTTTGTGTGTGTGTTTTTACGATAAGTATTGACGGCTCTGCGCGATCCGCCGCATGACAAACGGCAAAGCGCTTAGCTGTCAAAAATAAATTACAACAGAAGAGAGCCGAAAGGCATGCGTTTTTCACGCTCACAAATAACGTGTCTACCGGTGGACAGGACACGGACATACAATTTAGAAAGCGTTAACATTCGAACAACATATTGTACGTACCACAGGATTCAGCGTTATCCGAAAAGAATTTATTTGTGAAATATCTCAAATAACACAGTCACAGTCGACGACAGTCACATCTTGACGATCGGACGGAATCCAAGATGACTTCGTTTTGGGGCACGTTTCGTGGAAGCTTCCTTTTTCACAACAGCACCAAGTCAAAGGAACGAACGCGACTGACCCGTTTCCCACCCAACCCGGACAACTATTTTGGAGATGACTGAGGATTCTACGCGGATTCTCTCTGGGAGGGGAGAACAATGTTCGCAAAATCGCGTCGAGGGTCGTTCGACGTCCTTCACCTCCTTCGTTTCCCGTGAATGTCAAGCAGAAAAGCTTGAATGGCAGGCACTTACCAGCCTTATTTCTCACAGTGGAAGATAACACAGAAAGGGTATGCAGCATGCATAAAAGAATTAAGTGGAAACTTTCAAGAGGGGCGAGAAAACGTCAGAATGCAAAAACCGCAAAAACACAGGTAGAGAACCGCGCTGAGCGGGTCTTCACAGCTCCAAGAGAGTTGCAGAAAATTTCTAGCTGATAGAGGGCGCGAGAGTCGCACTAGCCGCATCAGCATCAGCAACATGGTGGCCTAGAAGCGTTTTTTGAAACGTGTATAAGGGAACTCGGATTTCTCGTCGTTGCATAGAAAAGCTGCGGCCAAAGCGTACGTCCGAACGTGCTCAGTGCTTTCGTGGCCGCAACGTCGGCAGACGTGTGCTCCTTGGGGATCGAAACTCACTTTGGATGTCACCCATCTGGTTGCAGTGTAAAAAAAGTGGGCATTGCCAGGCACCACGACGAGAACCATCTCGGCTGGAACTCGCAGCTGGTACGAAATGTCGTTGGCGGTGGCACCCCTTTTCAACTGCTGGGACCGCCGTACCCCTGTCATGGGGCCGATGCTGGTGCAACCGCTGACACGCCACATTTCCTTAGCTACTTCGGTGACAGTCACCACCAGGGCTGCTTTTACCTCGTGGTCTGCGATGCTGAAAAGCAGCAAGTAGGTCTTGATTCTGACATCCCGGTTGCTCGGGTCGACGACGATACACCGTTGCCCCTTGACCGTCTGCTCAGGCGTCGAGAGCATTTTCGTCTTTGCCTCTGCATTTTTGAAGGTTACCACCCCCTACTTCATTCGTCAGATATGCCAACAGGGCGATGACATCGGCCAACAGGGACTAGCGATGCAAGTTTGCCCCGAAAATTGTCGACGGATTATGACTGCGCCTTCGCGTAAGCATGCAGAAAAGCAGTATTTAAAACGACTGACCCGGTTAAAGGTGATGGCGCATATAGGCGTGGCGGCGTCGCTAAGGGAGGGGGGGGGCGGGGGGGGCGGACCGCTTCGGGTGCAGCGCTCGGGGGGTTGTCGTGGCGGGCCACGAGAGCGGGGGTGGGTGGAGCGCGGCGGGCCACGCGAGAGCGGGGGGGGAGTCGCGCGGGCCACGCGAGAGATGGCGGGGGGTGTCGCGGCGGGCTGCCGCCCCGGTGCCGCTGACCCCTCGTGACGCCACTGCGTATAGGTGTAACCCTGTGACTCTTCCTCAGACCTGTTACCGCAGCCCGCGAAAGGCGCTGAAGCCACTCCGGTGGAGCTAGACGTACTGCGTCCGTTCGTAAAGGCGTTCGAAAAAGGGCTCGGCCACCGATTTCTTCTAGTTCTCTTGAAGCCTGCGATTTTACTTGAAATCTTCAAATTGCGTCGTCCCTCATGCTTAAAAAAAAAAGAAATTTGGGACGCTGCGGCGCTTGACGTCGCAGCTGCAAATTTGCAAGCAACATCGCACCGTGTGAATCGGCATTCCTCGGTGACTACTAGCTTTACCGTAGTTCAGAGCGCAGGCAACACGACGGGCCGATGAAGGCAATAGCGAGTTTTAGTAGATTGTACACTGCGAAGAGCGGGCACAGCGGGCGCGTTTTCACTTCATGCTTCAAACTGACGTGGCATGAGCTTCCGCTAACAAAGCGAAGCTGACGATATAATGGAAGCCCTATTAGATTCCTTTAGTAGTCCGTATTTTAGATGCTAGCTTTGCTAGTGGGAGCTCGTGCCGTCAATTCAAAGCATGAATTGAGCACGCGCGCTGGGTTCGCTTTCCGCAGCGTACGACCTGTTGAAACTCTCTAATAATGCAGCGCCAATAATGCGAAGTCATACAGTTCATTCTCTTTCTGTGGTTGTGCGATCATCGACTAAACCAAGTGCAGTGAATGGGCCGTCACATTGAGTTTTTGTTTGTTTGTTTGTTTGTGTGTGTGTGTGTGTGTGTGCGTGCGCGCGTGTGTGTGTGTGTGTGTGTGTGCGCGTGCGTGCGTGAGTGCGTGCGTGCGTGCGCTTTCCTTTTCGGCTTCACATCTTTGATTGCGCTCTTACTAATAAACGGCTACATTATACTTGTCGGACTTCTGTGAAAATATTGTGTAACTAAAAAAATGTCACGCTCCCGCAAAGAAGGAAAAAAACGATGGCGCGCTTTGTTGAAGTGAACTGGAAATTGGAGCAGTTATAACAACTGTCTTTCAGATGTGATATCATTTGGCGCCTAAATCACTTTATGCTTAAGTGTAACAAAAACGATGCGCCGAGAAACTGAGGAAGACAAGGAGATCAAACCCGCACCAGGACGTTACAACGCTCAGTTCTGATTCGAATGATTAGGGGTAGGCCTAAAGCTAGCTGCCTTTGTCTCCACTGCACTCGTCGAATAAACTCGAATGCGAGAACCGGACGCAGGCGTTCTACGTTCTAAAGCGTTCGACGAAGTGCAATGGAGGCAAAGACTGCCTTTGTCTCCACTGCACTCGCCGAACGCGTTAGAATGCGAACGCCTAACGCCTGAAACTGACGTTCCGCGATCTAATCCGTTTGACTATTGCAGCGGAGAAGAAGGTAGCCAAGCTTTGGGTCTACCCACTAATCATTCGAATCAGGGCAAGTCGTTCTGACGTTCCCGCGCGCTTACATCTCTAGCGCGAGAAGCTGCGTGCTCTGAGCTGGCCTGCCAAGCACTTTCGTTCGTTTAGTGAAAGAGTAGTTCAGGGCAGCATGCTCGGGCTTGTAAGTTTCGCTTCGCTCGCACTTAAGGTGAAACAAAGCTAAGCTCTGCATGTGCAGGTTCCTCACTTTTCATGTGACTACATGCTTGTTTATGATTATTCACATGGTTTATAGTCACATTGCAATTGAGCTCGTGTTTTGTTTTGTGTGCGGCATTCATTAAAAACCCAGGTAACCTAGGTGAGCGAGCAATTTCAAGGGACTACAATAAACCTAGGTTATGCAGTGGCTACATGGGCCGCAATCAACACTTAATAATCAGAACTTCACGTGTAGTCAATTGCGTGGGTAAACGCTGTTGTTCATCAAGAACAACTTTAACTGTGTGAAATCGCGTGACGGAAACTTGCTGTCATCACGCGCTTTGGCACAAACCCTTGGCAGCCATTGAATACTCAATATCGGTGCCGAGGAGGTTGGTAGCTGGCAGGAGTCGGAATATTTCCAGTAACCTAGAGTTAGAGTATTTCCTCTTGTTCTGCTGCAAGCAATCAGGAGACGGTTTTCAAATACCCGAACGCCATAAGGCACTGAAAATTGAAACATTAGAGCCTGATCAGTACGTGTACAAGCTTTAGATATCGATGCACCTTTACCTTTCGATAAGCTCAAGGCGAGTGTAAAACGTAACGATGTTCCAGCGTTCATCAGCGTGCGGTGTGTGTTCTTACACCATATTTTATACAAAGTCACACATCACGTTTTACACATATTATACTTTTTTTGCACACAACTAATTTTCCCATACAAATCCCAAAATTAAGATGCTGCATTGCTTAAAATCGATGCATTAGCAACCCACAAAACAGGAATACTTGCCATTGGATTTAATTTATTTCTGCACTCACTATTAAATTAAATTTTCGATGATTTAACATTGTGTGTATATGTTATCCTTGGCATTTCTTTTGTTATGTCTTAAACGTTAGACTTCCCTATCAATATTAATGACTGATGGTCTACCGTATTTACTGGAGTAATAGCCGCACTGTTTATGAAGAAACCCTGAAGGTTCGCTTTTCCGCGGAGCACGCGGCTTGCCAATCACCGCAATGGGCAGCATGATTCCAGCGGTTAACAGGACAGAGATAACGTCTTCGCGCGAAGATACCATCCATGAAGATTGCACTTGTATGTAGAATCGTATTCTCTATCTCGTTATTCGGTATGTGATTTATGCGCAACGCGATGATTGGATGTATATGTGTTCTGCGAGAAAGCAGACGCAAGGGCCTTGTTCATAAATAGTGCGGCTATTACTCGAGTAAATACGGTGGTTAGTGCATCGTTTTTTTTTTTGACAATAAGTGCCATAAGACAGGGACAGAAAGTAAGAGGCACAGCACAAAGCGCTACATTCAAATGATTGTTGAAAGTAGCGCTTTGGTGTCGTGTGCACAACAGGAAGCGCTGTAGTCAACTGATTGAAGTCAGCTGAAAGTAGAGCTTTGTGTTGTGTCTCTTACTTTCTCTGTTTTGTGGTGCTTATTGTCAAAAAGCTCCGGCACGAGACCTACCTTAGGTTTACTAAACTAATATCTTCATCTGAGAGCCATTTGTTTGTGTTTTTTAACCTCATGGTTTAGGTAAATACAAAAGACTCTGTGACGTAGATGGAGACACCTGACGAAAAGAAAATAGTTTATTTGTTTTAAGTCTTGAGGTATGAAATTACTGAAGTTAGAATTTTGGAAATCGACGGAAATGACGTCATTATGTTTTCTGGAAATTTATCAGAAAGAAACTAATGCACAAAACAAAATAAACGGTTGACCCGTCATACAAATCTAACCAAATTAAGATATGTGAAATGGTCTCCAAAATGTCCGGTGCTCTAGTTGTGCATCGAAAATGTCATATTTTTTGACGCGTCGGTTGTTTCACCGTGCATGTGTCTCACCATTAATCCAGAACGATTTGTGCGTTTTGTTCCGATCAGGTGTGCTGCAGACGTGAGCTCATAGCGTAGGCAACCGCTCCCTTTGCACAAGAACTGGGGCAGCCAAGGCGCGTTCCACAAAAAGCTTGCGGAGATAAAAACAGGTGAAGGACAGGGGACGTTAAATTAATTGTCTAGAAAAATACCACACTGCATTGAAGCGCTACTGCACATGATTTATTGATTTGACGCGCAGGTCTGGAAGGTGATTCTATCGCGATCTGTTGGTTCAGAATCACACAAACAAAGGGTGGGATTTCAACTTAAGTTCACGCTTACAATACTTGAGTTGAATGATGTCATTGGGTATTATGATCCCTACGCGCGTGCACGAAGATTTATTATGAGAGCTCCCACAATAAAAAGAACCTAGCTATGAGCACATGTATAGAGCTTTCGCTGAGAAGATGTTATTCCATCATGGCTTATGAACGGTTCCGGAATTTCGGTACTTTCTTCACCCAGATGTTCCAGTTTTCCCTTCCCAAGTGATCATGTTGTTCGAAGGAGCTGTGTAATCGGTATGAAACGTCAGGGGAAAGAACAATTCATAACACAAAATAACCAACGTTCAAGACTTGAGGGAATTCAAGAAGACGAGCTACTTCTTGAATGTTATATATTTCCGCTGCTTCTGGATGCGACATGTTGCTCCTAGTATATTTTTTGCTTTCAGTGTGTACAAAAGTCATCTAAGGAGTGAATTACGAGTCGAAGGTTGCCGCAGCCATCAAAGAAAACGTTTTCTCATCCTGTTGCCGAAGACGTGGAAAATGGTGCAACCATTGATGTGGAGATTATGAAGCCGGCATCGATGGTGTCAATCGCCGGTGTAAACTACTTCCCCATTGAAGACATGACAAGCGACTTCGTCACCGATGTGGACAGCGTCGCCAAACGAAAACGCGACAGTCACCTCGGTCCGCGATGTAAGAAAGAACCGAAAAAAAGTCATCGTTTAGCGCGAAGACGTCTCGACGTCACTTTAACTCACAGACTTGAACTTCGGCGTAATTTTTGGTCGCTCGTCGTGCGACGTAGTAGTCATTTACTTTATAGGTAGCGTACAAACTTGGAATGTCAGCCAAACTCCTGTTCCACTGTAACGAGTCAGGACCACCTGCGCAAGGTCTCGCCATTACAGAGGTATACATTTTAATGGCAGCGCCATGCCCAATCATAGTGGCCAGCCTTATATTCAAGCACCGCCAAAAAAAGCGTCACATGGTTGCCAAGAACAATTTTGGCAAGGGTCTTTATGCTTTTCTATTTTCTGTTTTCCTGACATATTACGAGTTTCCTCTCCGTCTACTTGCTCTAGCTCTTTTCGTTTTCCAACCAAAGTTTGCTGGAGCCGAGGTTTTGATTGTGCGAAATGAACGCTGCGAACATAAACTCTGTACATAGTTAAACATACAAAATAGCGCAAAAAAGACAAGGACAAGAAGTATATAAAACAAGCGCTAACTTTCAACTAGTTTTTCTCAGGAAAAGCAAGCATATATACACACGACAGGCAAAAAAGCACCACATAAAAGTTGACTAAGTTTGTACACGATCATTCAAAAACCGAAACTCATTACTATGAAGTAAAATAGAAGTGTCGCTGACACATGACCTCCCCTCTTTTTTGATAAAGAATGCTTCCAATAGCTCTCGAGCGACCGTCTCTCGGCTTCTACCCAGAATCCTTATCTGCTGAAATCGCGGAACGCAGCTACACGTTGTACAATGTATAGGCAAATGCGAGCCATATTTGTTTTTTACTGATAATGCGTGCTCCCGTGCTCGGTCATTGATGCACCGCCCCGTCTGGCCGATGTATATTTTACCACAACTCAGTGGGATTTCGTAGACCACACCCACTGTGCAGTCCACGTAAGGGGTGACGTGTTTCTTATCACATGGTGCTTTTGCCTTCTCATCAGAAATGCGGGAGCACATCCCCGCCAACTTCTTTGGGGCAGAGAACACAACGGGAACATCGTACTTGCTTGCCACTTTCTTCAGATTGTGGGCAACCTTGTGGATGTACGGAGTAACTTCTGGTATTTTTGTTCTCTGCCTCAATGGGACCTTTCTCTTTAACCCTTTCATTTTTTGTAAGGCCGCCACAGAAACCAAGACCGAACACGGGAAGCCAGCCAATTCCAGTCTAGAAATCTGATATTTAAAACTAGCATCCGCCTTGTGGTCGCAAGAATTAAGCGAGTGCAGACTCCAGGCACGAAGTTGCAATAGCTCTCTTAAGGCCTGTCCAAATAGGCTACTACAAAAGTCGTCAGGCCACACGACTCCTGCAAAAGTCGTCAAAATTGAACCGTCCGGCAGTCGTCGCTCGAATGTCTGTTTGGACACCAGCCAAGCCAAATTACGACTACCCTCCTCGCCTCCTCCACTAGTCGTTGACGTCGGTGCTCGTCAGACTTGACGTCACACGCCACCTGCCAATGGTGTGCCTGATGCCTGTCTATCTCCCGCGGCTCACGAAGTCGCTGACCTTGCTACCGCCGTCACCTCGGCCGGAGGGCCAAAAGAGGTCCGGCTTCGGGTGGATTTGGGAGATTCCTGCGTCGAAGCGCGCCTTTCGGCTGCCCCGGCTCAGCTTTTTATCGTATAAATCCACGCTCGTAGCCCGAAAAAAAAGAAAAAAAAAAGTGCAGTGCGCAACAGTTTGACTTTTAGTTGTATGTAGAATCACTGAGAACTTAAGAATATATCATTTATTTTATTAAATTCCAAACCAACCAGGTTTGTTTGTCTATACGAGGTACGTTAGGAACAAGAGCCGCGGGAATCCGATCCAATCCACAGAACTGCTGGAAGATGACACGACCTTGGACACGACGCGCGCTCGCCTGGCTTGCCCCCTCACACTCGAGTCTTCCCTTTCCCGTTTTCGGGACTTCCACAGCGGCGGAGGCTTTGAGCGATTGACCGACAGCCAACAGAGTGTGTGAGTGGCTCTCCGGACCCACGTGATGAGCAGAGCAAGGCCGCCGTGGAGGAAGCGAGGGAAGATTTGGCGGGGGAAGTCTCCCCCGGCAGATTTGACCGAGGGAAGTTTCCCCCCGACGGCCAGGAAGCGCAGCGCCGCACGATTTACCGGAGTCGTGAGTTTTGTAGTATCCTGTTTGGACACCCCTTTAACCGTCTTCGAAGGAGCTGAATCAAGAGGAAGTAACTCTTTCCGCGCGCGAGGTCGGGACATCCAGCACACACGTCGCTCGTTGATGGTGATGTTAATATCTAAAAACTGCAAATGATTGTTGTCAGGGAGCTCATGAGCAAAAAGTAAGCCTTTCCCATGTTGCTCAAAAACTGACAAAATACTTCGTAGTGTGTCAAATGCGTCACAGAGGTGTTACTTTTTAAAAGTACAAGGAAATCGTCCACGTATCTAAAAAATCAGCAGAACCCATCCTTTGGGAATGATTATCTACGTTAATGCGAATAGCATCAAACGGTGCGGAGTTATGCGCGTTCGTCAGGTGGCCGGCACACTCTAGATACGCCAGCCCACTCTTGAGGCGATTCTAAATTTGTTGACACTTTCACAGCTCTGCGCACGATCTCCGCAGCCCAGCACGTGCGTTTGTGTCACTTAGGAAGGCGAGCAAAGCACGCGCCATACGCACAAACACTCAAAATGGTACCCGACCAGACTTTCTGGCGTCTCAGCTAGTCTCAACCAACGGTACCTAAACGGTTGTTTATATCTTTACCATAGGACGCGTTTACAGCGCTGTCACAGCTACCGGTGCGCGCGCGTTCCATGCACGAGGGCTCATTCCGCTCTCGTGAGGCTGAGCTAGAGGTCTCCCGAGCGCGGGAGAGGGTGAGCTAGAGGGAGAGGGTGAGCGCGGGGAGAGGGTGAGCTAGCCCTCGTGCATGGAACGCGCGCGCACCGGTAGCTAGCGCTGCAAAGCGCGTCCTATGGTAAAGATATAAACAAATGTTTAGAGTGCGGTGAATGACTGCCTTCATAGCTCTGTGGTTAGCGCGTCTGCCTGCTGATCAAAGGGTCAACGGTTCGAATCCCAGCCGGCGCCGGTCTTTTTTTATTTATTTATCGACCCCCGGCGTAAGAGGTTAGATAGCCAGATAGATAGATAGATAGATAGATAGATACATAGACGAAAAGTGCGTGAAGTATCCAAAGAATGCTATTCGCATTAAAACCTTAAGAACATTGTCAGCATCTAAAACACGATTCAATTCACGATGAATAGCGAGCGGACAAAAAACTGTTCCAGAGCACAAAAGCGACGCATGACCCAATACAAATGTCCATGCGCTGGATAAACAGCTTGTCATCGAAAGAAACAAACCTGCTACCTAGATAAATTTACAGTAATGCCAGGAAGCTGTTCAGAGGAATACCAGTGTGAGGCATTCTGGAAAGCCACCACGCCACTAGCTTCGATACACGCGATAACAAAACGTTACATTTCTTTATACGGCACTGAATAAAACAAATCCTCTGCATCAATAAAGAAGGAGTACCCAACAAAGCAGTTATTTCTTAATTCTTCAATCACTTGCAACGAGTTTCTTGTCGCGAAAGGGTCGTCCAGAGCTTTGTTATGATATTCGGGAAGGACAATACTTATCATAAAAGGTTAAAACGGGATTTGTATGCCTAAAATATAAATCGCACATGTCGATTAAACGAGATAGTGCCCGTCTTAACAAAACATTAAAAAAATGTTTTTTTTTCTTCTTTTTTAGGAACCCGCAGTTTGTATGCAATTACAAGGGTGATTTGAAAACTATGCGGACACATTTTTTAGTATCTATCACAAACAAATATTTTAAAACTCCAGTTTGTCGTAGATAAATGCATAGATATAGCCTAGGTTTTTTTGAGCATATTTTTCACATTATCAGCCGTCACTCAAGTATTCGACAGACAGTTCATGTGCACGTTCAAAGCCTTCAAACAACGTGGACTCGAACCGGCGTGCTGCTCCATCGTGGCTGACACCCGTGGGACCTTCCTTGAACTACTGCATCCACACTTTCTTTTTCGTGACAAAACTCTTTCTCCATACTGTGTGCAAAATATCGGCACACATGTTGAAGCTTCCACATCAGTGACTAGAGAGACCACGACTTTATGCAAAAAAATTAATGCTGTAAAGAACCGCCAAGAGATTTCTTCTTTAAGAATACCGGAGTGCGGATAATTTGTTAATCACGACTGTATCTAGAAAATTATGATCATGAATTGAGCCACATATTACATTAGAGTAGTAGCATATTGCTCGATTGTTATGTTAAGAGGTTTATTGCCATACTCAGAAAGCAAATACATTATATTCCATAAGAGTCCTGTCGCAACCCGCCTAGAGAAGGTGCAAGCATACGATGAATAAGATTTCTGGGGATGAAGCAGGCGTGGAACCCGTGAATAGTCGGGCAGTAAGAGGCAAATATAGATTTATGAAGCGCTCATAAAGAATCGCGCAAGAAGACACGAAACACCATAAAAAATTCAACACATCTGGCGCTACGTTGTTGAGGACACTCCTCGAAAAGGCACGCAGTGCTTAAATGGATGCGTGATCACGCTCAGCTGATGTGAGCCTGCATATATGGCAGCAATCTGTACGAAATGTACTCTAGGGTTCAAGCGAAAGACTCGTCGAAATCTCAATATTTTGGGATTATGCAATGCATCGAGGGATTAGTTTTTTTAGGCTTTTTTTTTCGAGTTCATCGACGCAGCGCTATCGATTGTTCCTGACCCAGTGCCGCAACGCTAGTTCAAGGTCTTTGACTCGGGGGCGGAGCTATTTCAGGCCCCCCGCGCAAGAGCGTGAAGGAGTGGAGAAAGCAATTGTCTTCAGTAAGGATGCAACAAACCTGCCACGATTTGCGTTCGACCGGGTTCGATTTTGTAAATTTTGAACGCACAGTTTCCACAGAGTTTGACTCAAGTTCGCCTGTTAAGCGCTTTCACAGACATTAAAAGCAAGCTGACGCCGCTTGACGTATAACGAAGGCAGCGTTCATCGCAACTAAGGAATCAGCTAAACGTTTTCTAAGGCTGTGCTTGGTGAACTTTTTTTAAATTTTACAACGAAATGTAGTATAAATTATATATTGAAAGTTTCCGTAATTATAGTCGATGTTGTTTAAAAATTCCAACTTCGTCGAATTTTGACAAAAGGATGATGGTTCGCCAAACACGTTGATGCTTGATGTCCCATGTCAAACGTGAGGTTACGGCAAAAGTACGCCACACCGCTATAGTTGGTGACAGGCTAAAAGTAAAGAGAAAGTTTATTTAACCTCTTTCCATTTTAGCAGACCAAAAGTAGGAGAGGAGACTACGTCCTCTCCAAAGCTCGCTCCACTAAAGTGTAAAGAGGTGGGAGGAGCTTCCACCTCGCTTTTAACGCGTCAACGACTATAATCTTGGCTTCTCATTCACGGTCATACTTCACTTCCCCCTAATTGTTTTGTTTTCTTTACAACAGCGGACGCCGCGAGCGTCCTGAGCGAACAAAACGCGGCGAACGCCACGAGGGATTCTGCGTTTCGCGTATCGGGTCCACGAATTGTACGCTAACAGGTACGCCTGCAGCATTTGATTGGCTTGAAAATGCACGTAGCGGTTCTTCTGGTTACCTCCAGGCCGGCGTAGAGCGACTCCGCCCTAGAAAACAGTGATGACGTCAAACCTAATTATATTCATAGTCACTCACCGCTCAAAATGCGGAGGGTGTGGCAACTTTTAAGCACCCTTTTATGGCTTTGCCACTAGTGGGATTACGGTAGTTCGCAATAAGAAGGCCGACGACAGAATCGCGAAACGAAGAGCGTGACCATAAGAAGCCTTCGCACTGTGTGTATTAAGGCTCGTTCCCACAGTCGCGTTCGAGTGCGACTGCAACCACCTGCGCCTTGTGAAGACTGCTTGCGACGAGCTGTTGCTATGGCGACGCTTACGACGAGCCAATGGAGAAGCCCTGTGCTGTACGACGCAACACAGCGCAACGCAGCCGGAGTAACTCTGGGAGTTAGCCTTTAAAGGGGCTGTGCAACGACATTGGGTAGGAATATTTCTTACTTTACACCAGCTTCCTGGCACTAGTGGGACCCAAGAATACTCGAACGCAAAAGCACTGACCAAGAAGCGTCTTCGTCGCGGCGGAATTCAAAGGATGAAAGGAGCTTTTCTTTCAGTCTCTCCTTCGCGAAATTTGATGACGGAGCTGTGGGGACAATGGCAACAGTACGATCCCCGGGAATGCGTCATCGAGCTTTGCGATCCCAGCTGTGACGATATTCAAATGCTGCTTACACAGTGGACGCGAAGACTGCGTACGCATTCGATCTGGGCTCGTGACAATCGATGCCTCGACATGCATTCGAATAATGGCCCGTGTCCAATCGCTGCAACGACGACAATAGCCGAGCCATAACAATGTCTGGAACTCAGCACGTGTCCTGTGCTTTGCCAACCCCAGCGCGTGGCTATGATCAACATTGGCGGCATATAATCGGCTCCAGATCACGTAGCCGCTTGTCCTGGCTGCAAGTTGAGGGGGTGAACGGTGCTCGTTTTTCTTTTAATTTTTTTCTGGAACTTCTATTGCGTGGGGCGAAAAACGAACGCGTGTTTCATAGGTCGTTAACGTCAGGGATCCGTTTTAAGCGGTCTTTGTACAAAGTACAAAAATTGTTGCATCGCCCCTTTAAGCTTATGGTGAATGTGGCCCATTTGTATTTTTATCGTGGAGGAGAGCCACGAGGAAAAAGAAAGAAAACGTTTAATCTGCGCAAAGGCAGCTTAACAACTCCTTGCTTCAGTCACCGATAACGGATTGGTGTTGCCCTTTTATCAGAAGGACACCATGCATGATTCGGGTAGGGTTCACAAGAAAATATGACATCCCCAACGCGTACATGTGACTGTTTCAAATAAAGTGCTTTATTTTTTTACTTCTAGCTCATGAAGCACGGGAAAAAACATAAAATGGAACGTGAGAAGTAAATACAAACAAAGTAAGCAACAACAAAGAAGGGACGAGCAATACGTAATAAGTCGGTGAATGTGTACATATCAAAAACAAAATTAAACAAAATACAGTAAAGACCAACTTTTACTACTAGCTTATGATATCTCTGCTTCCAGCAGATACTGTATTAAAAAGTTAATTTATGTCTCCGTAGTGATAGTGTACTTTTTGATAACGCACATTTCTTTTAGGTGCAGTCTTATTTTTCTGCCACATTTTCCTCAATAGCTGCTGCAGTAATGACGATGAGGAGTACGCATCGACGTATATGTCAAAATACAGCGTCCCGAAAGAGAAAATGAACTCCTGTTTTAGCGCTCAGGTGTATAAATCACGCATCACAGAAAGCTGAAACTGGTAAAAGAGAGATAGTGCTTGAAATAAAATGCATAACTTTGAGAACAGGACGTTATCTGAATAAAAATATGAAATGTTGCTCGACAATCCAAGAACTGCCATTTTCGACGCCTGTGGCATTTATTTTCATGTGAACAACTGGTCAGAAAGAAAGAAAAAAAAAAGACAGCCTTACTTTCTAAAAGTTATATTCACATAGGTGAAGACAAATTGTGAAAACAACTTGTTTTTACGAGCTGTTTTGTATAGGTCATAGTGGATGCCACAGGCACCCATATTGCCCTTTGTTGGTCGGACAAAAATTATGCCTAAGTGGACGTCAACGCAGATACATAGTGGTTTTCTGTTTTATATCTCGATCCAGGTAACGTCATGCTGCTCTAACAATTTCGCTGTTCGATTAACTCACTTGCTTCACATTAACAGAGAGTTTCAGACTTTCTTCTATGCGTAGTTAACTTTTGCGTGCCTCTAAATAGGGTTTTAGTTTCTCAATGAACCCCGTACCGACCGTTTTGTTTTGCATTTGTATTGAGACTCTATTAGTAAGGGTATGCAAGTTTATATTTTTAGCGACTCGCACACGAATATATATGAGGATAATCGTTTTTTTCCTTGCTTTCCGAGGAAGACCTCTGTGAGCCAAAGCAGAAAGTTCTCGAGTTCCTGGCGTTCGCTCGCAGTTTCTGCAGGAAACTTCTACGACATACAGCCAGGATCGCGCCGTCTGTCAACGTAACGCGCTGGCTCCTGTGACGTCAGTTGATCTGTACGCCAGTGGAAGATGCTTTGCAGGCACCGCAGTTGTAAGTAACAACTCTGGAATAGGAAGCGGGTGCATAATGATACCAAGTGAAACATGGTCTTTTTTTCCTATTAAATAGTCCGAGGGGGACTATTTAAAGGGAAGAAAATGTATTTTTTCACTTGGTTTCATTATGCACCCGCTTCCTATTACAGAGTTGTTACTTAGAACGACGGTGCTCGCCGAGCATCTTCAACTGGCGTTGTTTAGCGTTCTATGTGAAGCGCAAGTTCGTCCGCTTCCTTCACAGGGGTTGCGACTATGTCAGAACGCCGAGCTCTTACTGGCTGACTGAAAACAACAACAAAAAAAATAGAGGGTAGGCTTCAAAGCATCTATCGTTGAGGTCTGCCCACTATCCATTCAGTCACACACTCTAAAAAAGCCTGTGCGTATACTTTCCCGCACAACACTCGGAGAGGCAATCACCGGCGTAACTTACGGAGGTAGCTCAGCGAATGACGATGCGGAAACATATGTTTAGACCAAAAAACGCAGTCTGAGTTTTGACATTAAGCAATGCAAAACGTCACGCTTGCATTGCTTAATGTCACAACTCAGACTGCGTTTTTTGGGTCTAAACATATGTTTCCGCATCGTCATTCGCTGAGCTGTCTCCGTAAGTTGCAGTGATTGGCTCTCCGAGTGTTGTGCGGGAAAGTAGACGCATGTTTTTGTGTTTTTTTTCGATTGAAGCCAATCAGAGCTGGGCGTCGTTCTGACGTCATCCCAACTCCTGCGGAAGAAGCAGACGACTTGCTCTCCGCATAACGCCCATGTATCGAAAGTGGTCCCGAAGTGGCCACAAATGACGTCCCGCAAGCCGGCGTCGTACGTTGATGGACGGCGCGATCCTGGCCGTGTGTCGTGGAAGTTTTCTTGCAGAACGTGCGAGCGAACGCGAGTGTCGTACGCCGTAAGCGCGGGGCCACAACTCGTGCATGCCGAAGCTTCCGATGGCTGTCGCGCTGGAGAACGAACTGCGGCGGAAGAGGCTTCCGCGCCACACCCACCACCGCTTGCCGCGACACCACGTGGATTGCGACGGGAGACAGCGGGACGCTTTTGTGACGACCGCAGGCAGAACACGAGGGACCACGTTTGAGGACGCAGTAAGCGCGCAAGTCGGACGCGCGTTCCGGGCACAATAGCCTCGTGTAACGCAGAACGGACGTGTTCCCTGGCTACGTGATAGATGACGTCAGTATATCAGTGTGTACTCTCGTTGTGAGCGGTCACAAACGCCTGGGATGCAGTGCATCACACACAAACTCAGATATCTGAACCAGCTGATTAACCTTGAAGTATGCGCTAGTTGGTACACAGATATAAATTTAAAAAAAGCGCCAAAGCGAGGAGAAAATAAATGGTTACCGAGAGGACACAACGCTGAGTTCTGTCTGTTACAATATTACTTTTTCCTTGTCTTTGCGCTGTTTTGTTTTTGTGTCTGAACCAGACATAAATTCGACAGAATTTCTGTAACACTTCCTCCCACTAGCTGACCGCTATTAAATGAAGTTCACAAACCTGTTTCCTGACTACATATGGCGTGTTCGATGTGCACCCAAAATCCACAAACTCTAGAAAGAAGAAACATTTCTTTAATTATTATTATTTTCGGCGATGCACTTTTTGTACGCCGTAAGAACAAAACTAAGCCTTATTTGAAGTTGGGGCACAACTGGCTATCCTCTTGATGACGTGGCGGGGATACCCATAAGCTGCTGCTGGAGCGGATGCTTCGGTTAAGGGCCCGACTTCAAAGTTAGTGTGTCTCATGGAAGTATTTAGAAAAGCACTAGCAAACGCTGGAGGGAGTGGAAGTTGTAGGCTGATGAGTACCTGCATACTTTGAAGATCAATGACAAAGACGGCTGCTTCTTGTCAATGTCGCGGTTCTGAGAGTTTCAGAAGCCCTAGTTTCAAAGTTCACACCAGGTACATCTCAAATTATGAATAAAGCATGCATCAACGCATACTTTAAAGAAAGAAAGAAACTAGAGATGTAAGGACTAGCTGCCTATCTGGGCATATCTTAATAGATATCGTTGAACAACGCCGTCAAAGTCACGGAGAGCACAAAATGTAAATGGTGTGTGTTAAGTATTGCAATATACTACACTGTAAGCACGAATAAAAGACAACGACGCACTGGCTTGGGCCAGTTCAATCTAAGGCTGGACCAAATGAACACACCACTTTGTGTCTGGTCTCCATCACTTATAATATTGTATAGAAATAACACACGGGCGACGAGGAAACTTTAACGAACTACGCTAGAAAAGCAGTAGACGAGGATAATAGCACCAGGAAGCACGGGAAGACACTTTCGTTCTGGATCTACAAATGCGCTATGGCCAAGCCCGAACGTTTTCTCGGAGAGAACCGATATGAATTGGAAGATTATGTGGAAATACTGAAGCAGTATTTTATTGGAAATGCCACCACAAAGACGAAGAGGCGACCGATATTTTTGTAGAACTGCGGCAGGCGGAGATATTCGCTTCTCATGAAACTGCTGGCTCTAAACAGGTCTAGGGATATGGCGTATAACGCCAATATTGAGGTTCTAAATGGATATAACGCTTTTAAGCGTTGTATCGTTTTCGAGCGTCTGAAGTTTCACACTAGAGTTTGCCAACAAGCTGAATGTTTAAGCGACTTATGGCGTCACTCCAAAAATTAGCACACTCTTGCGGCTTCAAGACCGTACTCAACAACATGCCTGAATATCGGCTAGTCTGCGGAATCAATAACAACATCATGCAGACTAGACTTCTGGAAGATGTGGAGCTAACTTTTGATAAAGCAGCCAAGGTTGTCGTAGGCATGAAAGCCGAAACAAAAGATTCCCAAGAAATCACCAGTCAAGCTGGGGCAACATCAGCTGTCGACACAAATTGCACGTCTGCGCAAACTCCAACGAAGTCGCGATATCTCCGCTGAGGAAAGCTACACGGTTTGGTTTCATGCCAATATGCTAATATGACATGCCACAACTCCGGGAAAGTTGGTAAAATGGCTTCGGTCTGTAGAGCAGAGTATTGCGTAGAGTCTATTGACACCAAACAGGGCAAGACCACCCTGCAGTACCACCAGAATTTACCAAAAAAAAAGAGGCCAAAGAGCGCTGGATTGTCAGCTCCAGTTCACTGCCTCAACGAGCCAGATCATCACACTCTAAAAAAAAGGAGTCAGAGGAGAGTAAGTGCCCTAACTTACTCTGCTTTTACTCTCTCTTCATCAAGGTTACTCTTTCGCGACCGCTTCTTTCGATGATACTCTCCCTTAACTCTCCCTCGAACTCGAGAGTAACTGTAACGAGAGTTAGTTTCTCCTCGTGATATCACGGGCTTTCGACAGATGGCGCCGCTATGGGTTCGGCACATGTTCGACGCTGTTCGGCGCAGATATTTTTTCCTTTTTCTCGGGGAGGCCTTTTTTTTTTCCTATCCGCTTTCTTTCTTTTTTTTCTTCTTTTTTTTTTGGGGGGGGGGGAGAGAGACGGGCGAGGATGTTTTAATAAGTGAGTTGGTACAGCCTGCCTTGACGGGTTTATATTTCAGTATTTATTAACTTAATTATTACCTGCGCCAGGAAGATTATTGGAGAGGGGACACTACTTTATCCAAGCAATAAGCACTCAATGTTTTTGCTACACAGTTATATCAAACAATAAACATATAGATCAGCGTGTAAACGGATTTATGCGCGGGTGCTGACGCGAGTGTGCGATTATGTTTCGTCACATAGATGGCTAGGGTTGCTATGTAGCCCAGAGATGTTTTTTGGGGCCTTGTTATATTTTTGGGGGCTCGTTTCAAGTTACTGCTGATTCCGACCTCACTGATCGTAAGAACAGGTGTATATATATATATATATATATATATATATATATATATATATATATATATATATATATATATATATATATATATATATATATATATATAAGTATGTATTTTCCACATTCGCATCAAAAGCAAGCAAAGAGGAAACCTCCCTCCGTAACGTAAGAGGTCGGCTTCGCGCGGCCTATTGTATACGCCACGTGACGACCATTTCATGAAGCGTCGCCCTAAACGTGGCGTTTGTTTTGAAACCTTGTATAGGTTCCAACAACCTATACATGGCGGCAAGCCAGGTTTATGGTATGCGACGCTAGGGGCTCCCTTATTTTCACCGTCGTAGAGAAACTAAATGACCGAGCCAGAGCGTTTGGAAAACTTGTTGGTGATGATTTCCAAACTTGCTATGCGGTCTTTGTTTTGAGTCATTAAATAAACCTGGCTTGACTACCACCTTTTTTTCAATCTTTACATTTTACTTTCCGAAGCGCGAAAGTCCGGCAATCTTCTGCTCTGTTCAAGAAAAGCTCTGGGGGTTAAACCTTTTGACTGTGCACAGTTTGCCACATCCCTAACTGTTTTAAGCTCGCTCTCCGAAGCTCCTTTGACAGGAAGGTTTTCGATATAAGGGAACATTCAAGACCGCTGCTCTTTTCCGCTGTTCATCAAAGAGTTCGTAATGAACAGGGGAAGCACCATGTAACATTCCGGATATTGATATTTGTGGTACGGATCTGACTGGCTTTAAATATAGATAAATTAGTGTGGATTACAGAAGTCTTATTTCGCTGTCCAACAGAGCCCCATTTAAAACTGCCACTGGCGCGTTCACCTTACGTCCAGTTGATTCTACACTGCAAGCGATACCTCAATTATTTTGGGAAGAATGTAGACTGCTCTATGTCGCCCTACGATATGTTAAAAAGTATGCTAAGCTTCTTATGTTCGATGTCCCCGAGGTACGAAACGCTGACGACAGAAGCTCAGTTAAGCTGAATGAGCGAAAATGTCTATATATTCTGTAACTAGCGGTAGCTTCCTACATCTAGCATGGCCTTTGAAAAAGCCTGTGTCTATCGAGTACCGTCCTACTGTACTCTTGCTCAAGCGTTCAAGTGCCCACGTCCGACGGCACGCTAAGCACGCATTGGAGTGCCGTCCGAAGGCCCTAAATGGGCTGTACAGAAGACGTGAGTCAGCGCGTCCCGAGAAATAGAGCCTGCCGCATCCGTGCGCTAAAGAAATCCGATTCACAAAAAACGTTTTGACCATCGAAGTGCTTCGGAAGTGGGGGAAGTGTCGCAAGCGGCAATTTAGAGGATCCAGAGGAAATTAGAAGGTAAATAAATTTAGAGGAATTTAGAAGATAAATAAATTTGTCTGTACGATACAGCCAAATTTATTCATAAACTCGGTCTTGGTACCAATCCAGCCAGCTGAAAGTCGCGATGTGGAAAGATTGTGAAATTTAATTTGTTCTCCTGTGTGTTTGTTAGTTACCGAATCGTCAACCAACCAGCACCGACCAACCAGCTTTTTTACGACGCAAATATTTTCTTGAAAAACTTTCAGGGATATAAATAAAGACAAAAAAGATAGTGCGTGAATGGGCATGCTGCGGATACTAAAGTTCGTCGATATTTTTTTTTCTTTTTTTTTATCTATGGAACATTAGTGCGAGCTGGGTGCAAGGTGCGCAAGGAACGAGCGAGGCGCCCGTTGAGTCCGGATTCCCTTGGATTACCGCCTTCCGAAGCACACGCTGTCCTGAGTTGCCACACAAAGCTCCCTCCCTACCCTCATAATTCCGAGCGGGGACTTTATCCCCCGTAAGCTGACAGCGCGGTGGAAACTACGTGCTTGTTAGACCATTTGACTGTCAGTCTCGCCCCACGTGATCGCCCCTTCTCCGAATACACACGCGGGGAGAGCGAAGTCACGCGATAGGAGTCAGGCCACTGAATGGTTGGCTAACGCGTAGCTTCACCGCATTGTCAACTTAGAGATGAACGAAAAAAGAGCTCAACTCAACAATCAATTTCCGGTCTGTTATCACCTGACATCACTTTCTGCGCGAAACCTCCAACCTTGAAAGCAACAAGATCGTTTTGCCCACGAGCAAGCTTCCCGGAACTTTACAACGAATGCCTTGCGAACGATGCCTAGGTAGAGCAGGGCTGCCATAATTTTTTTTTTCTTTTGTCTTTTGAAAGTCTGTTCTTGATTTCACGAGCGGTTTCGGGATATGACCGAATAACGTTTTGGCATCACCACAGAACTCAGATTTAGTGACACTATGGAGGTGTCATTGATAGTAGATATTTCATGCTCATTATGCATAAATATAAGACAATGGTAAATTATTTATGATGTTTGTGAACACTGAAAATACATAAATTAATTAATTAATATACTCATAAAAGTTTCTGCTTCACATTTATTCTCAAGAAGGTTTGTCTTTCTCGCGCGCTTCATGGGTAACAACACAATCATTTAAGTACTGACGTGTGCACTTATCTGACAGAAGTATTAATTGTTTTTTAATTTTTATATCAAAATATCATACGGTAACTTACCTTAATTACGCTTCTCGATTAAATGTTCTCGATACTAAGGGACGTGCTTAAATGCATATGTGCTTGTGTGCAACCCTGCAATCATTGCTGTAAAAAAAAAAAAAGCAATTGTTTTTTTGATAGGATAGGTCAGGAGTGCTTATATTATAAATTTGAAATAAACACCCGTGCCAAAATCACCGGTGCATTTCCAATGAGAGTGGCCGCCATCCCGTGCTCGCCTGGCGTATAAATGATCAGTGACTCGTCATTCGTAATCTATAGATGGTATTTCGGATGAAAACATTATTTCAAAGCAAATGAGCGCGAAATTACAGTCGATGTGCCATAGTGAATCGTTAATTAAACAAGAGTCCCACCTACACCAAATCTATGACGTCGCGCTTAGGTGGTGGCGCAGCCTGTTGAACGGAGCATGGCCGAACGCTTCATTCACACTTCGGGAAATGGGCACATGCCGCGCGTCGTGCGCAGAGCTCTTGTGTGCAAACGCGTGCTTGTTTACACGCAATGAGTTGGTGTACACTCGATTCAGATGTCAAATTGGTCGTGAGAGATTATTCAGCGTGAGGTCGGTCTGCCTTTCAAGATTTGCGACACTGGTTCACGCTGTACATGAGACGCGTAGATAGTGCAGCACGACCGCTAACCTGAGGTCGTTAACGTGCATCACGCGCTATACTTAGTTTCACCTCAGAATGAACCGGAGGTGCTGTGTCAGTGCTTGTGCACCCGCGAGCGTTCGTGTGCCCGCCGAGGGCGTCATCCAAAACAATTAGCTCGCGCTCTCAGCACGTGTGACCAACAATGGTCCATGCTGAGCTGAGACGTTCTGCAGAATGAGCTTGCGCTCCTCGTTCTCCTATCTCCGACAAGTCAGCGACACGCGCGAGCTAGCGCGTAATCCTCCCTTTGAAACAGGAATTTCTAGCGCAAGCGGCTATTCCGCGAAAACATGTCTGAAGGCTGAAGGTTGTTAAAGTATTGTAAAGTGCATGCAGGAGAAAAGCTGGATGCCACTCGCATCTATTCCACGAGCAGTGTGCTCGCGAAAGTAGCGTAAGTGCTTTAACGTAAACTATACTTCGTTTCAACTTAAGTACAGACGCAGTCGAGGCTACAAGCGCGAGCTCCGGGCTTTCAGCGTCCCTGCCAAGCACGCGCGCTCGTGCAGTGCAAGCACTGTTCAGGGCCACATGCTCGCGCTCGTAGCATCGGCTGCGTCTCGACTTAAGCTGAAACAAAGCATACCACTTTTAAAAACAGATTGTTATTGTTTGAATGATCTTCTTTCTTTTTTCTCCAAAAATTGATTCGTGATCTGAGTGATCCCCGAGAATACGCGTCACCACTGATACCTGTATAGTGTCATATTGGCGTGATATTTAAGTGCTGTGCTCTTAATGCATTTTTTTTTTTGGCTTTTGTTTTTGTTTTTGCAATTTGACATCAGAATTTTATGTGGTCGGACGCTGTGTTTTTCTATGTGTGACAATTTGATAGTTTATGTGCGAAATTAATCCCTACAATAATGCCCTCTGCACACTGTAGGCATTTTATAAATAAATAGAACAAATAAATATGCGCGGGAAGGGTGCGCTAATAACTGACTGAATAATTTTCAATTAGTCTTTCATAGGTTGGTACTTTACGACAGTTAATCATTCAAATATTAAGCTGAGATCTGTTTTTATAGTGAAGGCAAGCGTAACCGTTCGCGGGTTTCAGAGATTCGAAGAGCTATCGCTGTAAAATGCTAAACACTCTCCAATGTACTTTTGTTTTTTGTTGAAATGTTGGTTTGAATATATTTACTGTGGCAGATGCTTTCAACGCGTGAGCCCTTGTTCAGTTGGGGCATTCCTTTAATAGCGCACCCGCTCCCTCTTGCCTCGGTGTTACGCAAATTATATGATTATTAACCCCTCCAACTATCAATCCGGAAAATGGGTTTTATCGACGTTTTTGATCCGCCATGGCGATCAGTTCGTTGGATGATGCTTCATCGACAAATCATCTCGTCGACACTGCGCTGTCCCACTGACGGTTTCATCAAAACGAGCGTTCTGTCGTTTCACAACATAGCCAATTGCTTTGCGATAGCAATTATGGACGAGCCTCCGCGCACTTCACGCGTCCGAAACGGTCCGCCGGTCGGTCGGTCTGTAACCACACAACAGATTGGAGCCACCACGTAACCACAGTGGAAATAGCGCTGCATATAATAGTCACAAGGTCACGTGACTATATTCTGAAACGTGGGTATACAAGGACGGCTCTATGACTTTACGGCACTACTGCTGCCACAATAACACGCCGAATGCCTCACACATTGTTGCCAAGGCACTGATAGCAGACGATAACGTTTGTTTAGATTTAGAGTTTAGCCGAAAATAACGTCTATAATTAAAAACGCAAAAAAAAAAACGCGAGCACAAAGAAGTAGGAGTGCACACTCGGAGCGGTACTGGCAACTGAATTTTATTTGGAAAACACGAACATATATACACACATTATTATACCTCACCCCAAATGAATCTCAATTTCTTATTTGATGAAACCAGTGACGACGCACGGATGTAACCGTCATCCTTCTTTACACTAATTTTGAATGCCTCGAAAATTTTCCCCTCTGTTTTCGGTTCCTACTTGCCCGGAATCGCTGTTTTATCTAGCAAAGAATCATACAAACGCTTATCACAGTAGACTGCCAAGTTCCCCAAGGGAGACCGTTTTACAGAAAGTTCATGCCCTGTGTACGATCTGGTGGTGCTCGAAAGCACCCGATGTCAAAAGCCCGTGTCAAATGCCCCACGGTTGACACCCCGCCCATTTGCCCCGCCTTTAAAAGGCTAGTTTTATCAGAAGCCCATGACGCGAATCCCCAGATCATGTGGCCAGGTCTTCACCGTGACGGCGGAGCATTCTGCTTTTAATTAAGAGACAGCAAGTGTGCACGCGATTGTGTGTAACGTAATCATGCCGTCATTTGCAGACCCTCGACATATTAGGTTAAGACATGGAACAATGCTGGTTGAAGCGCGCACAGGGATTCTGCACGTGAGGCTATGATGCTACACCCGTACGATCGCCTACATGTGGTTGGTATTTTAGACTACCCATCTGGCGCATACCACATGTTTGCGTGCATGTTTTTTTTTGTTTTTTTTTTTGTGCGCATGCTTTCCTGTGTTGTTTATTTTGAGGCATAAGCTAGTTAGCTTCGCTGGTGCTCCGAGGGAACGCCAAAGTGGCTGACGATTTTCTTGAAATTTATATCGCCTTCTTTTTCTTTTTTCGTTGGGAGACATTTGATTTATCACTCTCTTTTTAATTTTGACATTAGGCTTCAAGCTGAGTTTGGAGCGTCGTGTCTGCCAGACCCTTTTTGTCGTCTTGCTCCAGAGCTGTCATGTCTAAGGAATCTCTACCACATTGGTTTCTTTTGGACACTCAGCAACCCGTTCCGAGGCGACGGCCTCGAAACGGGTTGCTTACAAGGTCGCTCGGCCTGCCGGGCCTGGTGCAAGAACTCTATCTCTCCCTCGGAAAGGACGAGAGAGGGGGATGAGAGAACAGTTCCCGTTCTGTTTTCCCCACACTACCCTCCCACCATCACCAATCTCTTCAAATCCCCCTTTGAGAGGGAAGAAGACTCGGCGTCCTTGAGGGAGGACTCCCTTCATTCCTAAGCCAACCCTAAGCTGACAGTCCCGGGAGAGCTAAGCGCCCGCCGGATCAGTTATCACCTGCCCCGCTCTGCGCGTGGTTACAGGAGGAAGTGTCATCACGTGATTAAAGACAGACGTGGGATTGGTTCACCCAGCACCTTAGCTTCCTCTACACTCTCAGCTTAGGAGTGACGGAGTCCATTCCGCAAAACACACACACATTGTAAAAAGAAAAAAAAATAACAGTTTTTTTTTTTTTTTTTTACAACTGGAAAGCGCTGAGAGGCGCGCGCGGGCAAAACGTCTTCGAGGCGACATGACGTTACGAGTCACTAAATGTACGGCTTCACATGCTTCTTAGTTCAGGACTGTGTTCCCTCTTCTTTCAAGTAAAAGCACGTAACACACGCCACATTTGCTCTAGGGATAGCTTTCTTGTTGGTAAATATCTCAAGTTACGTGCCATTCGTGCGAATGCGGAGAACTCTTCGCTTTGGCGCATTTCGCCATCGGAGCGGCGGAGGGAGACCCACCCGAAAGCCGGCGCACTCAGCTCGCGGACGAAGACGTCCATCACGTGATGTTTACTTGTCGCACCGCCGGCCGCCGGCACCGCACCGCTGCGCCGCTGCGTCGGTTGCGTAGGTACGCTCGCTCGCGCGGGAACGACCACGGGCGGCAGCTCTTCCATGACTTCGCTGTCGCCGCGATCACCTGTCACCATTCAACCGCACTTAAAAGGTAAGTAGTTCATTTTCGCATGCGCCTTGAGAGATAATCGAAGTGCAGAAGGAATGAAAGATGCGTAACTTAACGCAATAGCGCGTGTTGTGTCAGAAAACGCTCAACTTGTTGCTTCCGCTTTCCCCACTCAGTTGCTCGGGGGCAACGCGCAACGCATCCTCACATCAGACTCGACTCGATGGACGTGTGCAGGACCAGGGCTCATTGCCATGGGAGTTTGGTTTGCTCTGGTTTCTTCCGAACACTTCCTGTGGTTTGCTCGGTTTTCCCGAACATTTCATGTTCGTACCTTTTCGCTTTCGGGCGCCGTAAGAAGAACGGAAGAAATCAAAAACATTGAACCGCGCTTGTTGAATAATTATAATGGGCGCTCTCGCGTACTGAAATTTGAGAGAGCATGCCATGTTTTCTTTAGTCTATATATACATATAAAAAAAAGTTCTTGTCTTAGGCAGTTTGTTCGTTTCACATCGCGTATCCCCGCTCCGCGAATGCGGCTACCGGACGGCCATCTCACATGTCGGAAAATTGCGTTTTTGGAGCGTTGCGTAGGCTGGCGGCAGCGTCAGGCCGGCGCAGCCGTAGCCTTGGCTATTGTAACGCGCTCGGGGCGCCCGAGCGAGAGAAGAAGCGAGAAAAGAGCGAGCGATGAGCGAAAAAAAGAGAAAAGTAGGTTGACGTCACGGCGACGTCAAATATGTTGATCACCCCCTCCGGCAACTAGGACGGGTACAGCCGTTAACATCCATGTTCCCTCCGGGCGCTCTTTCTGCGCTCAAGCGTAGGGTTCTTGTTTCCGCCGCCTCAAATCATGGCGTTACAATCGCCGCCTCTACTGCTGCCGGGCCGTCCCTACTTGCCCCTAGATGGCGCAAGTTGTCCTGTCGCGTCCTAGGCGGCCGGTTCGCCGCCGCTGCCGCCCCCCCCCCCCCCCCCCCCGCCGTTTGCTTGCCTGATTTCATTTCTCCTCGATTTCATTCTTGTCTTCTGAGGCTTTTATGTTATATCTTTTTTCATTAACCACTGTAGGCAACTTCAGAGAAGCCGCTCCTCAAGTGGGTAGGAGGCAAGGAGCACACATTTACTTTTCACACAAATTCTTTATTATTTACACGGATCTCATACATACAACGGAAGATATAAACAGATAATAAAATCTACGGAACAATAGAACAGATGGCACGAGAAGCACGTAAGCGCACAAGGAAAGAAATATATATTTATAAAAGATATCGCACCACCACAGTTTTGATCAGCAGAAACTTCAATGTATTGTAGACAACAAATGATTTTTTTTTTGTTACTCAGCTGATAGGTGACTTGTTTTACGGTTTCTGTGCTTTCCTATCAGCTGCAGACCTTTTGAAACGAGGTTTTTGCATATCTCTTCTTTTACAAGGCGTAAATTCACCAGAGTTTATAGCAGAACATCTCGACGAACTTCTAGCCGATTGCTGGACAGAGAAGGTCTCCGACTGTTCCGTCATGAAAGCACTAAGATTCTTAATCACATCATCCTTGTATACCAGGTTGGAAATACACGCCAGAAAGCACTCAAGCTTGCCCACAAAAATAAGACAAGGGTCTGTGGGCGAAAAGAGAGCACCAAAAATGCCCGTGTCGTCCTACACGTGGTACGGTTCGATCAGCCTGCGAATTACAGGTGCAACGTCCCTGATACGTAAGAAAAAAAAACGAAAACAAACGTGCGTTCAGTGCTGTGTTCACAGGGTTTCTGCCGCACGAGACTGAATATCGCAACCAGGATCGCACAACATGAAATGGGCTTGAAACGAAAGCGACGAAAAACGAAACTTTACCTCTCGCTTCGGAAATCCTTTGGGAATAGAAAGAACGACAAGACTTTCGACTTGCTGGAGTTCCCGCACCATTTCGCAGCGTAGTAGAGCCAAGGTATCCTCTTCCGAGAGCACCAGAACTTTCGAAGTCAAATTAGCGCGGACCGAGCGAACACCACGTTTTCCGGAGAACACTCGGAGCAGACGACCACGCTCATCGGATGTCGGTGACCGTTGCACCGGTTGCGCCGTCGCCACGGCTGCCACCGATCGTAACGCCATATTCTGAGGCGGTGGAAACAAGAACCCTATGCTTGAGCGCAGAAAGAGCGCCCCGAGGAAACATGGATGTTAACGGCTGTACCCGTCCTAGTTGCCGGACGGGGTGATCAACATATTTGACGTCATCGTGACGTCACCCTGACTCTTGGCGGCCTCTACCGAGCTTTCATTGAACGCCGCTAGCTGCGTTAGCCTGGCAGCGTGCTGAAGATACGTGTTCTACTCGTTCGTCGTCACTCGCCGAAGAAGTTATTTAAAGCCCTCTGTAAGCCGTGAGACTTGCGTGAAACACGTGAAAAGTTTTACGGAAGCGCAGTGCCCCAGGAAAAAGGCACAACTCGTCGAAAGCAAGTTTCGCCGGTCGCGGCGTGATCAAAGCTTCCTTGGCACGCCGAAGCGCTGCGTGTCTCTGCTTTCGCACTCTTGGATACCGATCAAGAATCGGCGCCGCGGCAAAGTTTTGAAGTTGTGTCGCGCGTAGATGTCTTTGCGTCATATATCGGCCACGGAGTTCTGGAACGTCCAGCTGTTCCGGCGAGGTGCTATCAATAAAGGGGGAAAACAATACGTACGGTTGCTCTTATGCACTATTAACCATGGCTATTAATCATGTTCCACATCTACTCTAATGGATCACATGGCAACACAAATAGAGCAACACTGGAGTAAGCAGGGTTTTTGAAGCCAAAACTACAAGACAGCGAGAATGAAAATCTTTGAAGCGCGACCCATACGGTCGTGTGCAGTCTCTTGAACAATCACAATTAGGCGAGTCGCGCTCAAATGTCAAGTGCAATAAAGTAGGTTTATAATGAGCCAGCACTGATCAGTGATGAGGAGCTGTTGTGCGCGATATTCTGTAAACCGTCTAACAACGAAAAAAAGACATACCCCCCCCCCCTTTCATTCGTTACCACTAGACGCTGGATCAAGCTCTTTCTGGACCGCGAGTGCCGGAAGTTACAAATACAGTCGTCGGAGTAAAGTAAAACGCTGCTCCAGAAGCACATATGGCTTCAGGCACATTGCACTCGCAAAACACATCCACACAGTGTCGATTCTTGATCGTTATCTAAGCATGCGAAGGCACAGAGCACAAGCGCTCTGTGTTGTTCGTTTCTTTTACTTGTCCGTTGTTTTTAGTGCTTTTACCCCCCCCCCCCCCAGAAAAAAAAAACAAAAAACACTGAGACGCAGCGCTTTGGCGGGCCAAGGAAGCTTTGATCACACTGCTAGACCGGCGAAACTTGCTTTCTACAAGTTGTGCCTTTTTCCTGTGGCACTGTGCTGCCGTAAAAATTTCCACGTTTTCTCAACGGAAGGTTTCACGGCTTTCACAGGGTTTTAAGGAACTTCTTCGGCAAAGGACGAAGTACGAGTAGAAAACGTGTCTTTAGCACGCTGCCGCCAGCCTCCGCAACGCTCCAAAAACACAATTTTTCGACGTGCAAGATGGTCGTTCGCTGGCCGCACTCGTGCTGCAGTGAGCAAGCGGGGAAACACTATCTAGCAATTGTCGTAGAGACCAGTGGTTCGTTCGTTTCAAGGTAGGCCTACCGGGCAAACGACGGCCGTGCTTGCATAACGTACTGCAGGATGGCACCACCGACGTCATTAGATGCTGGGTGGAAGCAGACGATGACGTGCCACCTACTTTTGCCGCTATGATTTGTTAAATACTTTCAGCAAATATGATGTGTTACCGCTCGATAATAAATAGGACTGAGGTACACGAACCACTTCTGTCCCACGGTGAGCTGAGCAAGCACTCTGCCATAGACAGAAACAATTTTGTCCTTTCATGAAATCGAGGAACCCCAAGTTACTCGCTTATATTTCCCTACGTAAAAGCGACTATTAAAATATGTGCTCGAGCGAAAAGTAGCCACTTTCCGAGAAGAGTGTCCAACCTTTACTTTCCCTTTATAGTTGCTTCCCATTGGCTGGAACGATTATTGATGCCTTGCATGGGAGGAAGAGAGGTGTCAATCATTGTTCCGGTGGCCCCGATTACTTGAGGAACACTCGTATGATTCTTCCTCGCTATATTTGCATTTTAAAGGGATGCTGAACCGTAATCTGGATTCCACAAAACATGGCGGCAAAAGCGTGCAACGGGATGCTACAAACACCAAAACATCACTCATACAGCAATATCTCGAACGGATGACCGTATTTTTAAAAAAAAGGAGGCTCATTCGACAGATATGGTGACGTCTTGTTTCTCTGAGAAGGGGAGGGAACGGTCTCACGTCTTCCCCGTCTCGCCGCCTTGAGGGGGCGAAGAGAGGAGGAAACGAGATACGATGACGTCATGTGCCTCGTTGGCCTCGTTCAATCTCGACCTCTTTTTCCAAAAATATGACCGTCCATTCGAGATATCGCCTTACGAGTAGTGTTGCAGGGATTATAGCGTCCCACCTACAGCTCCTGCATTGCTTTCTGAAATCCAAATTTCAGTTCACCATCTCTTTAAGGAAAAATGCATGTTGCGACATGTGGTTTATTCGCTCTGTTAAAATAGTTTTGTTGCCCTGCAGTTGTCGAAGACGGGACTGATTTAGTAAATGCATCGAGACTTAAAGGCGTTTTGTGTTTTTACTTTC